>LUCG01133574.1:0-12802 GCA_001633085.1 Carthamus tinctorius
CAGAAGAGCCACAAGAGGAAGACGCAGAAGGAGACGAAGAAGTTGCAGAAGAAGATGAAGTAGGAGAAGAAGGAGAAGTAGAAGACACCAATTTTGATAATTATGTTTTCGATACATCTACTCTTGAGGATAAAGAAACAAGAAGAGAAGCTTATTATGTGAGATCATTTTCTAGGAATGATGATTTTCACTATCTGCCTCCCCCCTCCGACAGAAGACGTTGTCATCACACCCAACCAACCCATTCCTTACAACCGTTGTGCAAGAGTTAAAGTAGAGCAGGTGTTCCGTTCGAAACCAGAAATGGCACTCGCCCTCGGCCTGAAGTTTCTTGAAGAGGGTTTTGAGTTTAAAACGTTAAGATCCAGCAAGCACAGATACAAAGCAGTGCGTGTCCAGGAAAACCGTGGTTAGTGTATTTATGTCACCTCTATCGGAGATTCAAAGATATTTCAAGTACGGAAGTTGAATGACGTCCACAGTTGCTCAAGGACGCAGATGCATCATGCCCACCGTCAAGCAACTAGAAGAGTTTTGGCACATCTCCTTCTTGACAAAACTGGCGATATTAGCAGGACCATTCGTGGATGCGACATTGTCAGAGATATTAAATCGCGGTATAAAATCGATATCTCGTACTAGCAAGTTTGGCGTGCAAAATAGAGAGCTATATGCATGAGCAAGGGCAACCCAACGAAATCGTTTACCCGACTTCCTCAATACTTTTATAATGTGGAGCTCCAAAATCCTGGTATGGTGACTGATATTACGGCAGACGTCACTGGACAGTTTGCGACCTGTTTCTTTGCCCATGGATACGCGGTATGTATAATTATGTGTATTGATATTGTTTCTGCAACTATATACCATAAACCCCTTATATTTTCTTGTAAACCACCGAATTTTGCAAATTCAAACGTTTAGGTCGGGTATGCTGCGTAAGGTGCTTATAATCGACGGTGCTCATTTGACGGGGGATTACTTGGGCACAATGTTCCTAGCTGTTGCTATGGACGCAAATAACCAAGTTGTCCCTATCGCTATTGGAGTGGCAAAGTCTGAGAGCGGAGAGTCGTGTACGTACTTTTTCCAAATGCTGAGAAGATGTATCGGGGAAATGGAAGGTTTGGTTTTCATGACCGACAGATCTGGACCACTACGCAAGGCAATTAACACCGTTTACCCGATGTCGCATCATGCATATTGCTGTCAGCACCTGTATATGAATATAAAGGCAAAGGACGCTAGCGTCGAATACAATAAGAAAATATTTTGACAGACCTGCAAAGCTTATACGACATACGAGTTTGAGCTTAATATGTCTGCCTTACGAGCTGCAGTACCTGGCGCTGCATTGCTGGACAGGGTCAACCCAAACAGGTGGTCAAGAACGCACTTTCCAGGAGTACGATACAACATCATGACGTCGCACAGTGTAGAGTTTGCTCGGAAAGGAGAAATTGTGGGCTTATGGAATTCTTTCGTGCTTATCAACAAGAATGGTATTCCAAACGTCGTGATTTAGCAGATTATTATTAGTGACACCTCTTTAATTAAAGTGTTGAGATATTTTGTAATACCAACAAAATGATTACGTTATTGTGTAGCACTCCTGACCACCCTCACCCCTTGGGCGGAAGTGAGGGTTCAAAAGAGAGCCGTTAAGTCCGCATCATGGACTGCACGTGATATTGGTTATGGTGAGTATGAAGTGCAGGACGTGTATAGAGATGTCATAGTCCATTACTTCAATAAAACTTGCTCGTGCAACAAATGACAACTTTCTGGGTTACCCCGTGGCCATGCCATTGCCGTTGCAGCCATGCATAATTTGACCGACTACAGTCAATTGGCGTTTCCTTATTTCACCGTGGATAACCTTAAGGCAACGTACGCTCCGGTCGTATATCCCATTGGCCCTCAACAAGCATGACATACTCCAGATTGGCCACTTATGACCGTTCGTCATCCAGTAATGAAAACAGGACCTGGAAGAAAGAGTAAGCATAAGCGTATTCCTTCACGTGGTGAGGGAAGCAGTCTTCAAAGATGTAGTCGGTGTCAACAATACGGACATAGTCGCAACCAGTGCACAGAGAGTTTACCTAGTCAAAGACCATCTGAATGGACCCAACAAATGAATGATAGTTTACCTGGTCAAAGACCATCCGGTAGCCGACAAGCTGAAGCAACGACCCAACAAATGGACGAAACACCTAGACATTATACTTTTGATCTGAATGACGATTTGAACATTGATCTTAACTATTAAGCAATGTCTTTATGTTACGTTTATTTGGGCATGTAGTTTTTAATCAAGTATCGGTATTTTGTTTGACAAGACAAACAGTTAAATGATTTCATTGAAAGCATCATAACATAGTGAGAGACACATTTTTAAGAAACAAAAACAACAACAGATACAGTGCGTCTACAATAACATAAAGTGGTTAAATTGATTCCCTTAGTTATCATCTGGATAGAGATCTTTAATGGAACGAATCTAGTCTACGAGTCATCGATTTTTTGTTGCATCTTAGGATATTGTTCGGCATAATCCTTTACGCATTTTTCGTCAAAACGAATTTCTTTTAGAAGTTGTTTAACAGTCTTCTTCTTGTCTTCGATCTCCTTTTCAATGTTATCTTGTGCGGCCTGGTTACGTCTCCATTTTTGACCTATTTCCTTGATCTCGACTTCTTTCTTTGCTATTTCCCTACGAAGTTTCCTAGACATTATTTGAGAAGGAGGATTTCCTTGAGAATGAGGGTTTCCCGGATAAGAAGGAGGGTTTCGTTGAGAAGAATGAGGGTTTACTTGAGAGGAAGGAGGGTTTCCTTGACGGTTTTAGGGATACGATGACCAGTTGACATCCATTGTTGAAATTGCAATTAGAGAAGAAAGTCAATCAATCCAAGAAATAGGGAAGAAATATATGAGAGTTGTGAGTTTTAGGTTAATGGGATACCCCCTATTTATAGCCAGTGGTGGGGTTGTATGTTATTAAGAATCAATCCATTGAATCTTTTGCAGACGAATCAAACACTTTTCAGGCTTTTCAGAACAATCATACAGTCTTTTCAAATGAATCATTCAGGCTTTTTCAGATTCATATATTAATTGCTTTGTCACGTGATAAAAACCATCATACATTATTGTTAAATGGGATACTACAAATACACAAACTTGAATGATAAACAGGAAACATCCATTGAAGTGCCAAACAATTACATTGTTAAATAGGATATTACAAACACACAAACTCACAAACACACAAAGCAGTCCCTTCTACAACCTCACATCTCCTCGAGGTCAAAAATAACAGGGTACAAACTCGCTGGCCCATCAGTAGGTCGATCTTGAACAAGACTGAACTTCAACCAAGCGGCCTCGTATAGCTTGCGCTACCGCAACATGAGTCCAAACTTGCCGTAAATGATAAAATGTTTGGGAGCCATGAGAATCATATCCATAGGATGGTTCTATCTACCAAACCTTATTAGACACTTACCATGATTCATCAAATTCCACATGGTCACAAAGGGGGCAGGAATTGTTTGGAAAAATTTGAAGATATAACAAATTATCAACATTCTAAATACAACATGAAACAAATTAAAGTATTTAGTGAGATTAGTATGAACACGGATCAATAAAGCTTACCAAAATGCCATGTTCACTTATGTCCTTTTCATTCTTAATAGTGAAGTAAGTGGGATTACTTGAAGAAGAAGCCATTTGCAGTTGCGATAAAACGTAGAGATGAAATGCAAGAAAGTCAAGAAGTATTAAAGAAACGTATGAGAATTGTGATGTTTTGGTTAACGAGATACCCCCTATTTATAACCAGTTGTGGGATTTTATCTTAATGTACGCATGCTATTATTTAAATCAGTTGTGAGGTTTTGGTTAATGGGATACCCCCTTTATTCAGGCTTTTTCAGACGAATCATTAAGGCTTTTGCTTTATTAAGGCTTTTTCAGACGAATCATTAAGGCTTTTGATTTATTCAGGCTTTTTCAGACGAATCATTTAGGCTTTTGCTTTATTCAGACTTTTTCAGACGAATCATTAAGGCTTTTGCTTTATTTAGGCTTTTGTCTATTTATTTATTATATAATATTTCATAAATATTCTATAACTGGAATATGATATATATATATATATATAACTTATAATTAAATATGTTACATATATTGGATTTTACATATATATGAAAATGGTTATTCGAAGACAAAAAAATAAAATTTACATATATATGAAAATGGTTATTCAAAGACAAAAAAATAATCCCATTTAGTTACTATAAAATTTACATCAATCGTAACAAAAATTCATACACGTTCAATAATTACCTTACTATAAAGAATCGCCAACATAATAAGCCTACCTTGATATTCCCCACCCATAGGATCAACTGTGTCACGTATTGCCTTCTTTTTAGATAGGTCATGCATGAATTTGCATATCCATACACCACAGTCTCCTAGTGGCCTTTGCTGTTGTGGTATATTGGCTATAATACTTCAACTAAAATATTTGGCTCGATGGTTACAAGCGTCTTCCAAGGCTTCCAATAGGTTCTGTAGGTGAATTTTAAAATCGTTCAAGATTTTTTCCACATCACCCGTCAATGTCGGCACCTGATAACTGTCATAGATATCCATCTCCATCCTATCTAAGTCTAGATCTCCAAGAAAACAGTGTCTTCGTTTGATGTAGAAATGAATGAATCCCTAAAAATATATTGGAGATGAAGCAAATGTAAATAAAAATAAGATGTAAATTGTTTAAAATGTCATAGGTATGAAAAAACTTTCATACCCGTGTCAGCCTCAACCATGATGGACCATCCGATCCATTACACATACTTATCATGATATGGATGAATCCTTGACATATCAAACTGAGTACCCATGACATACCAGTCACATGGGTGCCCTCGGCCACCATTGATGACATTAACCCATGCATCGATGTGCTATAAACATAAGAAAAATTGTTACATGCAGATATATAAAAATGTAGGTTAAATGTAAACTATTTTACTAACCGAGTCAAATAAATAGTCGTCTTGTTCTCTTCCCAACAATATACCCCACCAACTAGCATCCACCTACTGCAAGTAGCATGAAAGGCGCACTGGCCGCAAATCCTTATTATTGTAAAATCGTTCCACCTCCCTCGCCATGTCATTATAGTTGTTATTAATGTTGTCTTGACCCTTTGGCCTTCCCCTTTGTCGTTTTGAAAGAGGAGTAGCGGCTTGTTGGGTAAATGGAGGGCCTAGGGCCGCCGCCGGTTTCCGTTGGTGTGACCCCTTTCGCACAACTTGCTCATGTGGTATCTGCACAATAATTCATGAGATGTAAATAATGTGTTACAACTTACTAGCTTATCAATAAAAATACAATATATTAAAAACAAATACCACATACAAATATAAAATACTTGTATAATAAAAATACTTAAATATAAAATACCTCAACAACTGTATGGGGTGATCCATTTTGATACAAAAAACCTGTCAACGTGAGTGCAAGTTTTTTTTTTCGGAACGTCTGCTGATCGCACATTTCATTTGCTTATACACGTCCCAAAAGTACGATCCCTAAGGAAAGTTGTTCCACGCATCCAAGTCCTCTACCAAATCAATCAAGAGCCGGGGAACTTTCACAGTACCCTGTAGACCCAAAAAAATTCCTGACGTCATGACCAACAAGATGATTCGAAGAGCCTCACCATCGCTATATTGGTCTGGTGCTTCGCAAATATCATCCACCCACCCTACGCAATATCCACAGGTTATTTTATCCCCTTGAATTCGAGCATCAAGGACACCCTTTTACTTCTAGGCACATCAGGAATATGCCCAAACCGGAAACCCGTCATCAAACAAAACTCCTCTCAGCCATATCGATGTATGTGGCCACAATCATCGTAAAACATATAATGTTCCCCGCCATCTTCATGTTCAATCTCACACTGTAAGAACATGAGCAACAACATTGGGTCGGCGGTCTCATTGTCCAGTGCTAAGTGCTAACCATGGCCCGAAACATGTCGCCATCAACTGTGCAAGCCTTCCGGGGACCAAATCGCTGTTTATTTTCCTTATAAGTCCTACTTGAGACTTCAAAGTCAACGAGACAGGGTAAAATCGTGGGTCCTGTATACAAGGATAAAAAAACGAAAACTTTATTAATTGATACATTATTGTTATTTGTTTCAATTTATGTACGTTTTTATAAATAAATATGAATCGTTATCCTAAAACTTATAAAATTAACTCTAACACATTTATATATATTAATAGTTCTAAAACATGAATCGTTAAACCCTAATTTCCGTTAAACATAATTTATCTAGGTTTTTAAAACCTTAATTAACACATTTAATAAATAATGTGTTAACATATGAATCTAGGTTTTTATGTACAATTTTATAAATAAATAAATGTCAATAATTACACATTTATATAAATAAAACTTATCCTAAAACTTATAATATTAATTCTAACAGATTTATTTGCATGAGTCGTTGTAAAACAATAAATGTTCTAAAACGTGTATTCTCTACGTTTAGGTCCTTTAAACATAATTTCCGTTAAACATGATTTATCTACGTTTTTAAAACCTTAATTAACACATATAACCTTATTTATAAACACGTGTCTAATTTCCGCTAAACATATGAATCTAGGTTTTTATGTACGTTTTTATAAATAAATAAACGTCAACAATTACACATTTATATAAATAAAACTTATCCTAAAACTTATAAAATAATGAAGTTATCTTTTATTTATAAAAAATATCATTAAAACATATAAAAATAATGAAGTTATCTTTTATTCTAGTGATTATTAAAAAACAAATGTTTTTAATACATTTCAAAACATTACATATATAAATTCTATGAAATCGTGGCCCACTTTTTAGGATTTTAAAATCCTATGTTTAAGAGACTTTAAAGAAATCTTAGGATTTTATACAAGCCAAACACGGATTAAAATGGATTTGAAATCCAAATCCCTCCAAATCCATTCCTTCAAACCAAACCGACAATAAGCTTAACTTTTTAGTTAATAAGCAAACCAAACTAATCTAAGCTATTATATAGGCTGAATTAGCACAAGTGGTATTTAGATAGATATCAAAACTTGTGGCAAATAGTAAACATCATGCCTATACAACTATCACAATTTAGAATCAAATCTCATGTTCAAAAGTGCAGAATGCAATTGGTATAACATATACTGAGAATAATACATTCTAACTACTGATTGCTTAAATAACAAGACAATAAGCACACCAACAAGCTTTTTGGGGCTATTCATTCCTTCCATCATTTGCATAAGATTCAATATTCATCCAAATAAGAATATAGCATGTCATCTTTCTTAGACTTGCGTCGACTAAGCAACGCCTTGAGTAAACGTTTACTTTTGCTTGGTATCTGGTCTGTCTCTCTGTACGTTTCTCTATCAGCGTGCATACGCATTGAAGCAGATTTCCGAGGCTCTGAAAGCTACACATCAACCATTGTTTTCAGAATTCTTTATGTTTTCAAGAAAAGTTCGATAACTAGTAACAAAAGAAACACTCATGATCTAGAACATTTCAAGTGTTCAATATATATATATATATATATAGAGNAGCAAAAAACTGAGGAACACCCTAGTAACCATAATCTGGACGGTATGCACATGTGGATACAAGTCATTAAAGTTGCTTTTTTGGTTTTTATGCACATGTGCATAACGGACAAATTGCTTACAAATTACTTGAATGCACATTGTCTAGATGAACATTTGGCAGGGTGTTCCTTAGTTTTTCATTCTTTTTGCAGTTTTCCCATATCAAGTTAGCTTTTGAACTTAAAAGTGAAAGTGTGTGCTTTATTATTATTACCCTTTGTCGACTAATTGACGTTGGAGTTGTTGGTCTGCTTGGATTTGGAGTGGTGGATCTTGAATTTGATCTTGAATTTGGGGTGGTTGGCCTACTAGACAGAGACCCAGTACGCAAAAGAGAAAATCGGCGTGGTGAAACTGATCTTTTCTCTGATTCACCATTCAAAATAACGTCAGCAAACAGCCATCGGAATTTGTGGTATGGTTTCATGGTAAGAAAAATAAGTAGCAAAATGAATGGATTCATACCCACGTCTTTTCTGGTCACTGCGCCAGTGAAGGCAAACGATGCAGGTTGCTGAGAAACTTGCGGAGAAGGAGATGGGGATCGCCCTTTTCTACATTTTTCAATTGTTTTAAATATTTAAGATTAGACAAACAAGTGAAATGCACCAAAAATGAAGAATCATTTACCTCACTAAAGATGGCGAGGTTTCTTTGATTGTAGCCCGAACAGCTGCGTATAAAAATTAAACATACCCATAATAAGCACATGTAATCAAACAAAAGGTTACTGTGTGGATCCCACGATCATCATGGGGAAGGTAAATCATTCTGTCCACCTACTTATCTGCTAGGCTAAAGTTGTGGGGACTAGATTGAACAATTTTTTTGAAGGGGAAAAACCGTTGGAAAATTCTTTTACCATTTTTAAACTCATGCCAGTCGTCTTCATCATCCAAACTGCATCCTTGGTACTTTGATTTAGTTCGCATACCGCCTTGCATGGTCTCCCCAACTGAACATTCAGATTGTTATTAGACAACGATTATCTTTTTCCATGACTATAAACCATAAAAGAAAGCAGAAAGCCACGAAATACAAAGAATCACTTTAAGAAACTGAAACCTAAAGAGAGTGAAGGATCACCACCTGGCAAAATGTATCTTTTATGGTACTTTGGAATGTTTATTAAAGAAGACTGTTGGGCGAGACCTTCGTGATCAAAACACCCCTGGCATACTCTCATTCTCTGAAACACCACATCAAGAATATGAAGTCCATCAAAAATCTAATTCATACATCATTTTAAATGAGAAGATTTGTTCTTGAGGACTACATTTTGAGCAAAAAGGCGTCATTTTGAAAAATATGATATTCTACGAATCCTAAATCATCATGTCAAGATTCTAAGCACATGTTTGTCAACCATAAACTAACTTATTTTTTAAGCCTACTGAAGAAGTCATAAGCAAGCTTTTTGAAAAGCTACCTCACTAACATCTCAATAAGCTCTAGAGTTTTTTTTTCCACCTTTTCCAATTATAACCTTTATTATTTTCCAATTAATTTTTGAGCATGTCCTCTTAGGTCACTTATTATCATCTAGCTTATCAGTTCGTTTTCGTCAAAAGTAATTTATCAGCCAACAGCTAGCTTAGCTTATTTATCAACCAAACAGCTAGATTATCAGCTAGTTTGTCAATTATAGCCCTAAAACAGATCGTAAACATTTATAAGGCCGTGCGTAGCAACAAGCCCAGTTCCAAACCGCCGGGCTCAGCGGGCTGGGCGGGCTCCGCTATGCCTTCAGCGGGCTCTGCGAGGTCGGGCTGCAGCGGTGTGGCCACACTGTCTACCCACTGCCACTCTCTCCCTCTCTCACATTCTCTCTCTCTTTTTTTTTCTTTTTTCTTGTTGTATTGGGTATTTGGTTTGGGAGGGTTCGGATACTAAACAAAGAGGGCTCCAGAGGGCCTAGTGTGGGTTTATGGAAAGCTGATCTGGTGCTCATGTGGCTGTGGGGTTGGGAGGGTTCTGCTATGCATAGCCTAACAATATCAATCCTAACGTAATAAGTTCCTATTCGATAACGGAATGCTGAAATACCTGCTGAATACATGATATCCGAAGCTCTGTTGCAGAAACTTCATCGACCTTTTCACCTAATATGTCGTTAACTTTATAAGACACAGCGCCCAAATGGTCCACCGTATTGACTACTGCTTTGATGGCATAATCTTTTAATGTTTCGACCACTCTGAAGCAGCAGCACAAACAAGTAAATTAATGACAACAATTTTTATAAACAATAATCACTACTACTTTCCCTAAGCAAATTACTCACAATTGTTTCTGATCATCATTGGTGTAAGACAATTCGAAATATTCAGCAGCCGCATAGAGTTGTTTTCTAAGATTCTTCAAATCCTACAACAAAATCAAAACATACAACAAGATGACACTTCTGTAAACAAGATTGGTTATGGGAAAACGAACACGAAATGATGAAATTGCCTTGAGACTATCGGCGAATAGCAGGCTTTGCTGCATAGCGATCTCATCGTAGTTTGCTGGTTCCTTTGAGGTTAATGTCTCCATTCAAAGAAATCCTTCTGGAACAATAAGAAATACTAGATTGTGAAAAAGAACATAGAAACAATAAAAAAAATTGAGACCATATTCCAGTTTATAGATTGTATCTCAAGATTTTGTTGTTATAACAGCTACAAAATTGAATCATTTCAAGCTCAACTGTAAATAAAAACATCAACACAACACTTAACAAAGGATGGAAACCTGAGGACCAAGAACATTGTGAGAAAAAAAAGATACCATAATCAAAAGTTTGCAACTTTTTCTAGTAAAAAGCTCATTGGATTCTTGGAAAATGGCAGAGAAAACAGTAAAAAGAAGAAAGCTTTGTACCCTTGAGAATTTCAGTGTGCTATGAACATTCAAGTCTCTCAAACTTGTTCCAATTTCTTAGTAAAAGAAACAAAAAAGCCAGGAGTAAAACATCAAAACTTGTAAGATTGCACTTGAGTCAACCACATTTTGGTTCTTGAAAAAGAAGTAAAAGCCACAAGAAAGAAAACACCAAACAAACACCCATTATGGTTTCAAGTATAAAGATTTTGAAATTTCTGAAAAAGATTACAATTTAACAAAAACCCAGAAGTAAAACACAAAAAAGATAGGGAATTTGTCTGACCTTGATATAATTGGGATTTGAAACCTCCAAGAATAGAAGCAGCAGATATGGTGTCTTAATGAGTTTGGGTTATTATAGTCATTAAATTATGAGAAAAGGGGATAACTGATTTAGCAGAGAGCATAATGTGGTGTAATATTAAATTAAAATAAGGGCTTTTGGGTTTTGACTAAACCAGTAGAAGAAGACAACAATAATTCAAAAAAGCTTGAAAACTGCAAGTTTTTTTAGAGAGAGAGAGTGGGAAAAGAAGAGGAAGAACTTCGAGGGGAGCACGTCGAAATGAGACCCCAAAAGTCCACTCTTGCAACAAAAGTTTAATTCTTTTATGGCTACAAACATTTAATTATACATATAACTCATATTGTACTCCCTGCATCCTCCAACCCTACTGTTATAGGGTAGATTAGTGGACCCCACACCACAAAAAAACGTTTATCTCGAAACCCAAAAGGCATTTTTACCCGAGGTTGGTGTATTGGGTTATGTGCGGTAAACTAGCCGATAAGCTAGCTGCTGATTGATAAGCTACATTTGGTAAAAACTAGTTGATAAGGTAGCTGATGATTGATAAGTTAATTGACGAATAAGATACGTTTGGTAAAAACTAACTGATAAAGTAGCTATAACTATAAAATAATAAAAAAGAAATGTTTAAAAATTGATAGTATATAAAATAGCAAAAATATATTTGGAATAAAAAAAAATAATAAGTCTCATAGGTTAGTAGATGCTGCTATCCTTAGTTTTTCAAAAAGTTAACTTATAGTTTATCCAAACATTTACTAGCTTATATGCTGGTATAAGCTAGCTTATTTTTATCAAACAATGCGTTTATCATTTCTCTTCTATTGCCAACAAAAAGTTTTTTTTAATGGTTAGTTAGAGATCAAAGACAGATAAAAATATTATTTTTCGTAAGTAGAATGCCTTTGAAAAAATTGACTAATTGGGGGTGTTTGGGAGTGCTTATTTAGCTTATTAACTTTTCTAGAAAGTCAAAACATTTTGCCTTTTCAAAAGAACTGCTTATAGTTTCCTGGGGAAAACTATAAACACTTTATCCAAACACTCCAAAATAACTTATTACTTTTCCACGAAACTCATAAGTTATAAGCACATTCAAATAAGTACTCCCAAACACCCCCAGCTAGTTATTTTAGGTGAACCTTGTTATTTTTTTAGCCTACTTTTCTATTGAAAAAGAGTATTCTAAGATTTTTCAAGTATTTCCATCACATATTTGTAAAATGACCACGGAAATCATATTTTATTCATAAAAGTTTTTTTTATAAGTTATCAAATTTCAGTAGATATTAGCTACTTTAGTTGATATGGTAAAACATAGCTAAAAAATTAAGAGGTTAGTAGTGATGATGAGAGGGGCAGGGTGGGGATAAGAAATGATTAGTAGAAGACCCACGCGGATAGAAAACCGTTTGTACAAAACATAATATAAACATAAAAGATTTATTTAAGAGGGGTCGTTTTTGCAATTAAACATAAGTAAGAGGGCCCTACCTACAATAATATTTAAAAAATCATCCATGACCCACCTAGCTATATAAAGCCGTCATTCTCGCCTAAATTTGCATTAATTAATTCAAACATGGTTTTTGTATCATCTTTTTAATAAAATTTTTTTTATTTGATATATTCAAAGTATAAAAAGGAAAAAAAAAAACAGCATTTTTGTCAAAAATATTGTTGTTGATAATGACATCTATTGGACTAAACCAAAGACCTAATAGCTAAATAACTATGGCCTTTATATATTTATCTATTATATATAGTGTAACTTTCATACCAAAAATATAACTTTTTAAGAAAATGCGAGAAGCAATCTCAACCACTCATTTTAGTCAACAAAGGCGGTTTTGACCGGTCTCCCCTTTAATAATCTCTATCCTCCCATGAATCGCGTCAATCCTTCGTGATCACGTCTACCGTA
>LUCG01133585.1:0-10553 GCA_001633085.1 Carthamus tinctorius
GGAATGGGTGTCGCATTTGGTCTGGTGTCTTACTTGTGGCTTGGATATATTTTCAACGATACAGTGATAGAAATTACATTGACTGTTGCTGTGAGCTACCTTGCTTACTTCACGGTATGTTACCTCTTGCACTTACAAAGTTAAATTTAATACTACTATATATATTGCATGACATGCCTTCTCCATGAAGAAAAGTGTTGGTGTGGATTAGTACCAAGAAAGTGGCCATAATTTGTGCATATCAGCAGAGTATAAGGATTCCAATATGATTATTGGATTCTCTATTTCATGTTAAGATCATAAGCTAGTTGTTCTTCAAGGTTGTTCTCTTTATTTTGCCTACTAAGCGCTAACCATTTGTTTATGCAATACTCGTAGTTACATCTCAGCAAGAATCATCTGGTTGATACTAGATTCTGCACTTGAACATGATAATTTGTTAGGATGAGGTTTTATGTTAGTAATCAAAGTTGTGGAGTTGTGATTTGTACAACCTCGACTGATGAGCTTGCATTGAGGTTGTGCCATAGATGAATGACAACTGTTTCATAAGTGATTTTTTGTATATTTACCTGCTTGCCTAACTGGAATGAAGGTGGTTGGTACTTCCTGTGAACCCCAATCCATTGAAGTTTGTGTTCGCTTGCGAGATAAGTTTGATGGCATCTTAACAAAGGGCAAATGCAAAAATCATAGAATTAGCTCTATATGTGACAACTTGAGGATGTGTGACTTATATTCCCCAAACTTGAGGAGTGCTGAATATAAGTCTATTTCCATTTCTCTTTGTATTCTATAACTAGGGTTAAGATTTTCTATATATTGGGCCATGGATATGTACTGTGCTAATTAAATTACGGTTTATTTACAAATAGCGGCAGCCAACTTTGTTCCAATCTCTAAGTTGGTCACTGGAGTTTGAAAATAACCAAGTTGGTTGCCATTCTTTGCATTTAATTAGGACCAAAAAATTGGCAACCATCCTTATCCGTAAATGAAACTTTTTGGCAGAGTTCGAAGCCTTTTCTTGGTGATTTTCAAACCTAGGTGACTAAATTTTAAATTAGACAAAAGTTGGTTGCCATTCTTATATTTAACCTTTATATTATATACATGGATCCTTAATTATTGCAGCTCTCTGCCTAGAAGTCCAACTTGTACAGGTTACCGTCTTCCCTCACTAAGAGGTACCTCACCATGCTAATGCCATCTTAATGCTGGCAGCAGGCGCATTATGGGGATTAGGCGCACTTTCTGAGTAATTATCTTTTTTAATTACTTGCTTGGTCTCTTAAACTTCTATGGAAAAAAGTAAATAAGTCAAAATTTAATATTAATCGTCTTTTAACCTCCTAGACTTTTATAAAAAGGAATTATTACTTATTAGGCGCCTAAGCGGCTAAGCCCCATAAGCCCATCCGCAGGTGTCATATAAATACGAACTTGAAACTTAGAATGGGATTTTTTTGTTGTTTTGGCTCTATCTCCCTCCCCTACACTTTCTTCTTTATTTCTTTGGATGCATTGTTTTGGTTTTTATCTCAACCCTATTTCAACAACCACCAAGTTGTGGAACTCACTTCACTGATTGAACGAGTCATTTGCCTATTTGGTTCCTGATTGCTCACATTTCGTGTCCATCTTCTGTCCCACTACATTGTAGGTTTTTAGTTTTAACTTTGACTTTGCATAGATTATACGGAATTCTCGAGAATGCAGCAGCTTAAAATGGTACATCCTACTTAGCATTTTCTTCTTGCGCCTAATTCTGAATAAATGAAAAATTAAAAAGATGTACAAGCATTGCAGATGACAATTTGCTATCTTCTAGAAAGTGATAAAGAAAGGTCAATGGTTCTTTCGGACACCCAAAATGCAAATGAGGATACCTGAATTTGAATGGAACAAGTAGCATTTCACATTCAATAGGTACTTGCAAAAGTTGCACACACATACCTTAAATTGCAAATATCTGGATACATATCCTTGTATCGCACTACATACGGTGATTTCTGCTGTGTTGGTAACAGAAAGAATATGTTATCCTGAAGTTGTATCTCCTTTGCAGAACTCATGAGTATCATCACCACATGAAACAAATGTGGTTAAGATAACGACTTCGGAAATGGCCAGCTCCCATATTGTGATGGACGGTGTGTACGAAAATCTAGTACACTATCATAGTAAACTGTAGTTAGAAAAATTGACTTTTAACATGATACCCCTGTCATCTCATTGGACTGTGTAAGATGTGCTGCTGTAAAGCTAACAGACAATGAGGCCTGATAATCTATTTGAATCTCTTTTATGTCAGTTCTCGAATTATTTCTATTTCTCTTGAGTGAGGGCTTGCAGTTCATATAATAGTTGCCCAATAGTTAGTGAACTTGGTCTGGATGTCTTAAAAACTTGGTGGAATAAATGTTTCACTTTTTCATATACATTTCATGTAAGCTAATCTGTATCTCCTTTACAATAGTCCCAAGAAGGCGCTGATATTTCTGGAGTATTAACAGTGATGACGCTGGGAATGTGAGTTGATTGCTTTAACAGTCTGCTATACTCTGAAAATAATCTAATCTAAATAAGCAAAATATTTGAACAGGTTTTATGCTGCTGTGGCTAGAACTGCCTTCAAGGGTGAAGGACAACAAAGCTTGCATCATTTCTGGTATTTTCGCACCTTTATGTTGTTATAAACTTATTATACATGGGAATGAACTACAGAGGACAACACACAGGGTGTAGAATTTATCATCATTTTTCTAATTCACTGAAAGCAGGGCTAGTGGATGTGATCCATCAAATTCATAATACATTTCCAAGCAATATTATCAGCTATTTTTGCAGCTTTTTGATAAGATGTAAAGGGTTTTAGATTTTTAAATCAAATGAAGTTTACTCAGCCTATGTACTAAATGTATTATACTGAGAGAAACTTATATATATGTTCAAAGACATGGACCTAGAAGTGCCCCCCAACCCCCCAAACAAAAAAAGAATTTTTTTTTGAAAATATCCCATCTTCTAAGGCCTGTTGTAATGTTTTCCATGAAATATGAATTCATTTTAGGATGTCCATTGTAAACAGAGAATTAAATGTTCCCAAAATATGCAAATCTAGTAAAAGTTTTATCAATGCTAGTTAAAGCGTTAGTGGTAGAACTTTCCACCAACATACGCCGTGTTATAGTTGGTTAATGCACTTGGGATCTAGCTTGCTGATCAAGACATGATGGCACCGAATATGTGCTAAACTGCTAATATTCTAACATAGAAAACAGTGCCTCTTCTATTGTTGAACTTGAGTGATAAATGCTAGGCAAAGGCTTCAGAGCCAATAACCTATGAATCAGGATCTCTAATACTTGTTATGGTTTATAGCAATTATCATCTTTTTCTGACTTGCATGAGAATAACATTTACTGTTGTGATACTTGGTCTTCCTCATTTTATACTGCAGGGAAATGGTGTCTTATATTGCTAATACACTTATCTTCATCCTGAGGTATGTGTTCCTAGAAAAAAACTGCTGTGTTTTATTATTGTGAGCCACAAATTAACAAGGGAGGAATGTGGTAGCAGTTTTCTGTGTGTGCTGTGGTGCATAAACCATGGGAAGAACTTGGTTTACTGGTTTTGTTTCTTTTATTTTGCAGTGGAGTAGTCATAGCTGAAGGCATCCTCGGAGGCGACAGCTTTCTTAAACATGAAGGTAAGCTCTCTTAACTGGTTATCCTCCCTTGTTAATGTTTATTTTTAATGTTTCTCTTTGATATTACATACCTTTTTTAATGACACATGCAGTTACTCTTGTTTGTCATACGTGTTAAGATCATCTTGTATCATTTCCCAATATGGAATCAGACTTCTTCCATTTGCCTGTTCGGCTTGTGCTATGGTTGTGCTATTCCTTTTTGTTGTGTAAATATGCTTTGGCTGAAGTAAGAGATATATTTGGTCACATGGAACTATGGAAGCATGTGTTGGATGCTCTGTTCAAAGTATGGTGGGATAGAAATTATGAGAATGGTATTGACACAACATGGACACATACATGAGAACAAAGCACCAAGTGGGAGTGATTATTGTAATAATAGGAATGTTAGAGACGCACATACTACAGCTGCAGAACATCCTAGAATAGAATAATATGAGCTCTTGATCTTCTAAATACATTGATTCCAAAGGGGTGAGAGAAGTCTGCATGTATCTCCTTTTTGTTATCTTTTCCTCTTATACGACAAAATAAAACACACTAATCATGAGTTATTGTGGGCAATGAAGTTATTATTTTAAATGAAGTGAATGGAGTAGCATCAAATACACAAAAGAACCTTATGTTCGTTCGTGCAAGACTTTGGGTACAATGTCTTATAGTAAATTGACTTGTGCTTGGGGTAGAAGTTTTGTATAAAATATCACCATGCTATTAAGTATTTTGATTTAAGTTCTTTTCTTTCAAAGAGGTGAAATAGATAGAATAACCCGGTTGAAGTTATCATTTTAAATGAACTCAATGGAGTAGCATCAAATACACAAAAGAACCTTATGGTCATTCGTGCAAGACTTTGGATACAATGGCTATCATAAATTGACTTGTCATATTGAGATGCAAACATCTGTATATGCTTTCGTAAGTCATAACGAAACCATAGCAAACGAGCCTAATATATATTACCTGAAGGTGAGGTGGTGGGCCGGGGGGAGGGGTGTTGAGATGTATGCAGACCCAACTTCTACCCTCAAAGAGTAGAGCGGTCGTTTCCGTGAAGACCTCCCGCTTGTGAGACATGTTTGAAAAAGCTAGAAAGTTTCCCCAAAAATCTGTATATAATGACATGTATATACTTAAAAAGAGAGAGAAAAAGAAAACTAAACCTTGATCATGTAACGAAAAAAGTACAGAAGTGAAAAAGTAATATCAGCTTGACTCAGCAGCATTCATTTCTCTTCTTTTACTGATATGGTAATTTTGGTCAGTTTTTTTCTCTTCGTCATTCTGGAAAAGCTCAACAAAACGACTTTCATTGCTCACACTCGAGAGGCATCTTTGGTTTTACTTTGTCAATCTCTAGATGCATCCCGTTAAAGCTCTATCAATGCTATATTACGCTTAAGCAAGCTCTTCAAGTCAACCATTCCATTAGAACCATATAATACCAGCATATGCTTATATCTCCTGTAGTGTAGACTTTAGACTACCTGGTCAATAAGTGAGCTTGACGGATTGGTTTGTAGAATAATATCAAAAAAATTTCTAGGGGAATTTACCAAGAGAACTTACCTAAGGTTTTGCATGCAACTAATTGGTTTCATTAGAATGTAGAAAACTTGTGTACTTGGAGATTTTGAAGTGGTAGAATATGTCGGAAGGGATTTGTAATTTAGTTCATATTAATTAATATTGGCAATATGTAGGGATGAAAATGCATGATAGCATAAGACAAGATGCTTCTACCAAAACTAATTATTGATCTGGGTCTCTAGTAGTAGTCGTAATATGATAAAGGTTAAAGGGGCTTTGCATAAATGGACAATGCATTACTATGGAAAGTATCAAGTTTGTGTTATGAATCGCTGGTACATCATTACTACCCACTGACTGCCCTCTATAAGTCAAGTATACTTGATCTATAACTTATTACAATGTTTCATGTGCTCTTATTCTTAAGAGATAACGAGTAATATCTACTTTTGTTTTTTCTAAAGTGAATCTACCCACTTTTAATATATCCTAATCTCCAAGAGCAACATATACATGAGGATGAACTTGCTGACTGTCTTCCGCTTCCATAATGTTTTTAATAAAGAAATAGGTGTATCGTCATTGCTTCTAATTATGTGTATCCGCTTCCCTCCATGTGTTCAAGCATTCAAGTATATTTGCTTTCAATTGCATTCCCATTGGCATAACCATATTGTATTATTTGTCGCACAGAAAACTCTTGGGGATACCTCATTCTCCTCTATGTACTGCTACAATTCTCACGGATCGTAGTGGTTGGATCATTATATCCCTTTCTGCATTATTTTGGTTATGGCTTAGATTGGAAAGAAGCCACTGTACTTGTGTGGTCTGGTTTAAGAGGTGCTGTGGCGTTGTCTCTTTCTTTGTCCGTTAAGGCAAGTTATCCTTGTTACTTATAGAAAAACTTTTGACAACTTTATTTTTTAGACCTGACATTCACTCTTTATTTTGTTAGTTTTGAAATAATTTTATTCCTGCACCATTTACCCACTTCCATGTTCATAATTTTTTTACTCTAATCGTTCTTGAGACATTAAAGTTGTGATTCAGTAGTTGATCCTTAGTCCATTTGTAGGATCTTCTTCGTGAAAATTTTCATTTGAAGTATATAATTCAACAAATGACCACTCTTTTTTATAATTAGCACCTGGTAATCCAGTCGCATTGTGACTTTTTTGCATTGATGGCTTCTGCTTAAAACGTAGTATTCTTACTCTGCTTAACTTATTGTTTATGTTTTTAATTGACTCCTTTTTGTTTTTAACATCCCTGATGGTTGTTTTTACCATCTTTCATGTTCTTTTCAGCAAGCTAGTGACACATCACCATACATCAACCGCGAAACAGGATTCTTGGTACTTTGTTTTTCTCGCTAAATTGTATCTTGACTTTGTAATATCTCAAGTGAAATACATGCTACATTTGATCCTTTGGAAATAAATTATGTACAGGAACAAGCTGATAATTTATTTAAATTAAAAATCATCAAAACTTATATTGATTATTTCTTCACCTATGCAGTTTGTTTTCTTCACTGGCGGGATTGTGTTTCTAACACTTATCGTAAATGGATCAACCACTCAATTTGTTTTACGGATGCTAGAAATGGATAAGCTGTCAGCGGCTAAGGTACACTTATTTATATATATGAAGACAATGTTAGGCATTTTTGAACTTCCACATGAACTGTTTTTTTTTTGTGCTTTCATACTGCCTCTCTCTCTCTCTATATATATATATATACATGTGTGTATGTCTTTGTTCGTATTAGTAATGGCAAGATAACCTTTTAAACTTTTAAGAGAAGAGGGAAGAACGTTAGAGACTGTGAAAGTTTACTTTGCAGAAAGAGATCAATGGAATTTTTTCTATGACTTGGTGTCTTAGTATAATCTTTCTTCCTAAGTTATTCTTAGGCTTCATATTGAACATCTGAGCTGACACATTTCTTCTTTCTTGATGCGCTCTTGTATGTCAAAATTGCCAAGGAACTGTAAACTGCTCTAGGCATCAAGCCTCACAAAATTGGATCAGAATGAACAGATTACACTTATCCATTTAGAGAGAAAATCCTGTAATAGAGCTGTGTCACTCCGAGTATATCTAATATTTGAATTACGTTCTTGTTTGCCATTGTTCAACGTTGGTATTCCCAGGAGTTCTCTATCTTCTTGATTACATAAAAGTGGATAGAAGATGCCTTGACTCTCTATTTTACACCTGTTTTTAAATTTTCTGATGTTTGGGGCATCTGCCCTTGAATAGTACTGCCCCCTCTTTTGAAGCATACAGGTGCAAAGTCAGTTATGTTTTTTTTTCAGGAAAAAGCCAATGCGTCATCAAACACAGTCAACTACCTATTATCAACTTATTATGCGTATTCCTAGTAATTTGGATGTGTCCTCAACTCGCTCAGTATATATTGGACTAAAGGGAAGCTACAGATGTGTTTAATAATGATAAGCTCCTTCCAGTTTCTATTAAAGTTTAAAGTGTTTCGAACTTTGTAAGGATTTATCATATTTGTTTTATCCAAGTAATGTTATTATAGATGTCTTAACTGTATGAATAGAAACCTGCAAGTATAGGTGTTTATTGCTCAAGAGAACTCAAAATTCTCGATATTGAACATTTTTTTAAGTGCCCTTATTTTTTTGGAAATGTATCCTTATTAGAAACCGGGTTATATAGTCATAGCAATATCATGTATTCACATTGCTTTCATATTGTTTCTATTACTAGGACGGAATAATTCTCATGGTCCAAGTTCATATTTGGTTCAAAACCGGTGTTCTTTTATGTCTTTATTTTCACATTAATTGCACTTTGTTTTTTTTTTCCGCTCTATTATGCTTCCGAGTAATTTGAACATCAGCGTTACAAAATGTTGTTCCTTCAGTTAAGCGGCTTTTATCTTTGTTGTAGAGGCGTATACTAGATTATACCAAATATGAAATGATGGGCAAAGCGCTGGAGGCATTTGGTGATTTTGTAGACGATGAGGAATTAGGACCTGCTGATTGGCCTACCGTCAAAAAATACATCACATGCTTGCACGAGTCAGAAGGAGAACGTATTCATCCACATGCTGCATCAGAGAATGATAATAATGTGGAGCGCATGCATCTATCTGATATACGTATACGATTTTTAAATGGCAAGTAATTTTATCATTTAGTAATTTTGACTGTCTATTTCTTACCTTACCTGGTGTCTTTATATAGGATTTCAATGTCCATGAAATAGTTAAATCCATGCTAACATTTATTTTTGGGTCGTACAATTAATCATCTTGAATATTTTTCAACTCACCACATATACATTATGGATGTTAGGGCCTGTTTGTATAATACTGCATAAATGATAATTTTTTTTTTTTGGGATAAATGCTTTGTAGTTGTAAAATGTATCACCTAAAATCACTGTTGAAGGGGGCGGGAGGGGTAGGTTGAGCAATTGAGGAGGGACATGGAGGCCTTATACATTTCCGAGGACATGACTGATAGGAGTTCTTGAAGAGCAGGATTGAAGTAGCCGACTAGGGGTGGGATCAATACCTAATGTAAGCGGGAGGGTAGGAATAATGAGTTGTCAAATTTGGTACATTTGACTAGTAGGTGGGAAGTCTTTCGGTCTTTTACCTTGTTCCTCGAACATACTACTTGTATCTTTTAGTTGTAGTGCTAATTTTCCATGTATCCCTATCGAACTCCTCTTTTTCTGTGTTTTCCGCCAAAAACTAGTGGCAACCTTTCTAAAAGACATGGTCAAATTTATTTTCGAAAAGCCCAAGATCTTCACAGAAATATCCACTCTCTATTTGGAGTCGGGGTCAAGTCTATGTACACCTCGCCCTCCTTAGGCTGTGTTTGGCAAAAATAAGCTAGCTTATAAGCTAGTCCGTTCCAAACATATACCATAAGTTGAAACGCTAGTTAGAGTAGCGTTTCAGGAGCTTTTTGTAGCTTTTTCCAATTATACCCTTATTAGTATTACATATTGTACCCCAAAATACCCTTTTTGGTCATTTTACATACTCATAAGCTAGTTTTTGCAAAACATAATTTATTCATAAGCTAGCTTATCAACTACTAACTAGCTTATTAGTTAGCTAGGCAGCTATCAGCTAGCTTATCAGCTAGTTTGCCAAACACAACCTTAGACCCTACTTCTAAGTGGGATGTACTAGGTTAGTAAGATGTGGTTTTGTATGACTGCCACAAGCAACGTGCTATGTGACCTCCATTTATTTGGAAGTTGCGTACATAGAGGAGCGACTGGCCAGCCATACATCGAGATATAGTCCAACGCAATCTACAATGTCGATGACCTACTAGCTTCCAACTCTTGGCATATCCATCACAAGCTTTGTCGCGACATTAGTAGTTGCACAACAACTTGCGATTGTCCATGCGGCTTTCTACACCATTTGCACAAGTCGCTTATTAAGTCACAAGTGGCTCAATTTTGGGATCATGTGAGCTCCTGTGCGGCTCCGAAGTCACTTTTAAATGTCGGGTTAGACGAGATTTATGACGAGAAGTTCCATCTAAATTATTATTCAAGCATAGACTTTACCGTTTTACTCTCATCTTTAATTGAAGGCGGTTAAGTGACTAAACATGTCAAAGTTTTAAGGGATAGTTTTTGACCTACCAATTTTGGAGGTTAAGTATGACCAGGAGGATTTGCGACTCATTTTGGCATGCTCTTTGCTACCCTCGCGTATGACTTTGACAAAATCCTTTGTAGTCGTGGTACTCTTTTAGGCGATGCCAAGGTAGTTTAAATGTCTATAGAGATATTCAACCCGAGTGCGTAAGTCTGTGATAAACGGGTCCTGTCGGAGGTCGTTCTCAAGGCCAGGATGAACAGTACTTATGGAGGTGGTAAGCTCGGTTATGGCCACCCCTTCCCTTCGCCGTGACAGAGCATCTGCAGCTCCATTTTCTTTCCCTGGGCGATACACAATATCAAAATCATAACCGGAAAGCTTAGAAATCCACCGTTGATGATCCCCAGAGATGACCCGTTGTTCCAACAAAAATTTTAAACTCTTTTGATCTGTGATAACGGTAAATTTTCCCCCAACATATAACGTCGTCACTTCTGCACCGCCATTACGATTGCCATTAACTCGCGCTCGTAAACCGAGTTAAGTTGAGCCCGCATACCTAACACCTGACTGAAATAAGCAAGAGGACGCCCCTCCTGCATTAGTACGGCACCCACCTCGTGCCCTGAGGCATCGGTCTCCACCGTAAACCCCTTCGAAAAATCGGGTAAGGCGAGCACGGGAACT
>LUCG01133638.1:0-11048 GCA_001633085.1 Carthamus tinctorius
AGAGACAGTAGTCGGAGAGGCGGGCTTCGAAGTCGGAGCCGAGGAGGACGTTGGATGATGTGAGATTGCCGTGGACGACGTTGCACGATTGGTGGAGGTACGCGAGTCCCTGCGCGACGTCTTCCGCGATCTTCAGGCATGATGTCCAGTGAAGCGGCTTTGCACGCGTCGACTTCGAGCCTGGAAAATTTTCAAACGGTGGCACCCTTTTACTATAACAAACATATATAAAGATATTTTTTACAAAATCAATATTGATTCAGTGGCTGGTTTCTTGTTTTTTAAATAAAAGGTCTCGTGTTCTTAACTAAAATATTTTTAGAAACATAATAATAAAATATCAAATTAAAAGCTAAAATAAAATGACTATGATATTTGAACCTAGAATCTCCTTTGAAAAATGTAAGGAAATAATGGTAGAAAAATTTGTATCTTTTATCGAAGTTTCAAAATATATATGGTGTCACACAACATATTAATAGGGTGACACTTTTCACCATTGGTACTTAAGTAGGTCCGGATCGGGATCGGAATCGGGATCGGGAAATATACCGTGAATGAGTGAGAAGAGACTTCCGTTTGGCTGGTAATCGAAAACGATAAGCTTCTCTTCCTTCGCCTGAAAATAAGCTCCGATCGCCACCACATTCGGGTGGCGGAGCTTGCCGACGACCTCCATGTGCCTCTCAAACTCCTCATTTGTCGTTCCGGCCAATCTCGAAGCATCCAGCCGCTTCACGCACAGGATCACTCCATTATCCAACACCGCCTTGTACGTCGTCCCCACCGATCCGCTTCCGAGCAGCTCCGCCGACGCTCTCATCAGCTGCTCCACCGTGTAAAGCCGCGATTCGCCCGTGTAAAACACCAGAGATCCGCTTTTCTTCAACGCGATTCCTTGATGCAGCTTCCTCACCTTCTTCTCCAACTCGTTAGCGTCCTCCATCCTCATCACCTCCGCCGCAGCATCCGCCGCCTCCGCCATCTCCATCATCTCACGCTTACTAACAGCGCTCTTCCTCTTCTTCTTGTCCGACGCCTTAATCGACATTATTACGCATAAAACCGAAGTAATCAGTAACAACAGTCCGACGGAGAGACCTAACATCAACCCGACTCGCTTCCGCTTCGTAGAGTTCGTCACACCACTCATCTCCGGCTGTACTTCTGTACCTGTACTTCTGTGCTTCGGCGATGATGACCGATCGTTGGTAGAATTTTCGCCGAAAAACGGTCCGCCGGAACCGCATTCCACGCGGACGATCTTACCACACAATCGGCCGTTAATCGAGAACAACCCCGGACCGAATCGAGAAAGCGTAGGAGTCACCGGAACAGGACCGGTGAGAAAATTAACCGAAACGTTGAAGATTTGAAGAGACGATTGATTCAGCGGCGGAATCGAGCCATTGAATCGATTCGAATCGAGACGAAGGTAGTTCAATCTGTCCAAATCGCGTAACTCGACCGGAATAACACCGGATAACTTGTTGCACGAGAGATCCAGCGTCCGTAGGCGGTGTAGGGCGGAGATCGACGACGGAATTCCGCCGGTGAAATCGTTATGGTCGAGAAACAACGCTTTTAAGTTCACGAGTCCGGCGAGATCAGGAATCGGTCCGGCGAGCGAGTTGTTTCGCAGACTCAGAACTCGTAGCTGATCCAACCGAGTCAAGGTGTTTTCAGCGAAAGCACCGGCGAGATTCAGGTTCTCGAGAACGAGTCGACTCACCTTGCCGTCGACGATCCGGCATTGCACTCCCTGCCATTTGCAGAAATCGGAGCTCTCGTTGACGATGGAGTATCGAAGCTTGTCGCCGAGATCGGCTTCCGATTTGAAGGCTAACAACGATACTCCGTCGTCAAATGAAGAGCTCATTGCAGCGAGAGTTAGAGTGGAAAAGGAGAGGAAAAGGAAGGCATTGTGAAGGAAGGTTATTGATGTCATCTTAAACATCAATGGCGGTTGATGGTGAAGGTGTTTCCATGGAGTATTTAAGGGTTGGAAATTAAAGGAGAATGTGTCGTAATGGAGACTATACTGAAAAAGAAGCAGGAGGAGGTCAGAATCACGTGGAGAGGGTTTGGAAAAAGGAGCAGAGGTGGGGAAGGGGTAACCTTCAAAACTTTTGGGTTCTATAAAGAAGAAATAATGTGATAAACAACTAAGCCAAATTCTCTTTTGATAAAAACAATGTAATAAAACAATTAAGCTAGGCAACCGCAACAATTTATACTCTCTACCATAGTCTTATGTTAGTTTTCTCTGATGCATGGGTTATCGTTTCCCATATAGTAAAGGTCAGGAATTTGACTCCTACTAGAGTCCATTGTGGAAGATTTTCCCTGAATGGGTGCCGGGTTTGAATCCCAGCTGATACGTTGAAATGGAAACTGGATGGCTAGGCTGGAGGTGGTTATTCTACTTGGAGAAGTTTCGAACTCGGGTCATCGTGACTTGGTGCTATGGTGGCACGATAATACTCCGTTGCACCAACATGTCGTCCAAAAAAATATTTGTAGAGAGAGAAAGACAGGAAGAGGGTAGAGAAAGAGCTGGGTTCAAAGGGTTCCCCTACCCGTCTTCATCTACCCACCGGCCCCATAGCACACTACCCGTAAACCCGTCCTATCCAAGCCCTCTATTCGTCTACTTACCCGCTTGTGTTATGTTTGGCCTTAAAGGTTTAAATCTGAATGAGTTAGGATGAAATTTAATTATGTTCGATTATATATTTAGTTAGTAAAAATTGAAATGAAATCGAATACAACAAATATAAATTTGATCAATAGAATTGATAATTTCTATTGAGCATTTCAATTTAATAATTTTAACGATGATATTAAATAAGAATTTAAGGTTATGTTGTTATTAAAGAAATTGATGAGACCCACAATGAATTGATGTCTGGTTTTGTCCACGTGGAGATGGACCCCACCATTGCATGGGATGGAAGCCTTACGAGCGGTCCATTTTAATATGATGTTGGCCCTATTGAATTATTATTATTATTGGAGGGTTGTTCCTTGTGGATAGAAAATCTCCGGGACTAAAATTCTCTGCGTCATCCATGTGTCCATCAGATGAATACACGTCATCAGAGAGAGAATATGAAAAGAGATAAAATTAATTTAAAAAATATAAAAAGCTGATTTGTCATTAATTCATTGGTTGGATATGGATGAGATAAGGGAATTTGATACATAATATTTCTATCCTTTCCTTGTTAGCTATCTAGATACTTTACATATTAAAATCATTTCGTGTTAGGCCATAATTTATACTTGGTTTCAACTTAAATCAGCCTAACTGTCACATCAATACCACATCAATTTTTGACCATCTTATCCAAAAACTATCCAAAACATCATTTATGCACAATCTAATCTTAACCCACATTTTTATTTCATTAAATAATAAATAAATAAAAAGAAAGAGAGAGAGAGAGAGAGAGNGTAGAAGCCTAAGCAGGTGGAGGGGATGGTTGAAGCCGAAAGGAAGCGGATGGATTTGCCGATGAAACCAATGAAGCTGAAGGTTTGTCGAAACCCTTCGACAAGACCATAAAGGATGGCCTTAGAAAACATAAAAAACAATTTTGATTTTTTTTAAAAGCAAGCAAACTTATTACCAAACCCAAGTAAAAGGCTACAAAGTCCAGCCAAGAACAAAAACAAAATGCACCCTTACAATAGAAGAAAACAGACAACACCCTACCAAACCAAACCACAAACTAACTGCAGTCTGACTATTCATCGAGCTGACCCACTAACAAGCTGAAAAACCTGGTTTGCGAGTTTTTAACTCCCTACAGTAGCTACCGCATCACAATTTTCAATCTTGTCGACCCATAATTTACGAGAGGTAAATTACAAATAAACCACTTGGAGACCCAACTACATTTCCGTCCATACAAGAAGACCCCGAAGCTCTAAAAACAATGAATAAACAACATCTGAACTCCAATACAAATTTGTCACAACAACCATAAGTCGTGGCGCTGTTTTAAGCCTGACCGAATTTCATCACTGTGAGGCCTGCTGCACTTCCTCCACTATATCGCGACCGAGCCACAGTTGAATTCACTGTTGTGTACCACTGCAGTGTCCGAATTGCATCCTTCAGCGTCAAGCACCCGACTGTCTCGGTCCACCGCTGTGATTCACGCCGACGGGTTATGAAACTAAGTATTCCAATCAACCACAATTTCCTTGTCACGACAATTCACCCACTCGAAAGTCTTCATCTGAAAATTAAAAAAACATCTTCCAACGATCCATTTCCTTGACCACATAAAAGCTTATTTCTATGTCACCAAATTAAGTATGGGACGCACACGTCATCGCCACCCATCTCGACTCTCCTTTTGTATTTCACCCCATTCCACTACCTTTCTCTATCAAGTCTTCCAAAGAATTACATGAATTAATATCCAGATTCCACCATCTTCCTACTTGGTACCAAAGGCTCTTCACGTTGGCACACCCAAATAGAGCATATCCTACCAATTCCTCCTCTCTTTCACACCGAGGACAAAGAGTGGAATCCAAATCGATACCTCTCCTATCCAACTCCACTCTTACTGGTAGTCTCCCAAGCTTTATTCTCCAAATAAAGATGCAAATCTTTTTTGGGACCGCCTTTAACCATGGAGTTAGGACCTCATTGACTCTCCCATATTCCTTGCCTCCTCTAACAACACCCTCATCGTCTTGACTGAATACCTACCTTGAGTGTCAAACCTCCAAGAAATTCGATCTCTTTATCTACTCTTAGGAACAAAACCTTTTAGTGCTCCCATCAACACCTCCAATTCACCTAATTCTCTCCCTCTTGGCTCTATCCTCCAACCCAACACCCAACTCCACTATTCTCCTACAAACTCGCCTCTATCTGCAATTGAGACTTCTTTATTCAATTCAAGTTGGAATAATCTTCCAAATCTATCTTTTAGCCTTCCACCTTCTAACCATCTATCTTCCCAAAATTATGTACCTACATCGTCCCCAATATTTTTCTGAAAGGAGTTAGTGAAATGAATTATTTCCCTATCAATATCTAGACCCGTTTTCACGATCTTAGCCTATACCGAGCACCCACCCCATCCTCTTCTTACACCATTACTCCCTAACCCACCTCCTTCGCTAAAGATACTTTTTATCACCTTCACCCACAACGCCTGTTTTCACTATAGAACCTCCAGCACCACTTACCTAGCAACCCCCAATTAAAATCTTAAGCCCTCCCAAATTAAACCCCCCTAATTCAAATGACCCCAAGACTTTTGACCAATTGACCCAATGACACACTCTCTTCTCATTCTCACCACTACAAGAGCCACCCCTACCCCAAAAAAATTACTACGCACCATTTCTAAAGAATTTAAAACACTCCTCTAAAAGAAATCATCTTTGCTTTCCAACCTGAGAGCTTACTTTTCATTTTATCAATTACCGGTAACCAATGGGATTTTTTCCGTAGCGATGCACCAACCAGAAGTCCAAGATACAAAAAAGGTAGAGTTCCACTACCACATCCCAACAAAGTAGCCCACTTTCAAATTTCCTCTTCCCTTACTCCAACTCCATAAAGCTTGCTTTTACTCAAGTTTATTTTTAGCCCCGAAACTGCATGAAAACATTCCAAGATCTTCACCATGTTTTTTAGGTTACCGGAATCCCAAGCTCCAAACAAAATGACGTCATCCTCATATTGAAGGTGTGTTATCGTCACGTTCTCCTTTCCCAATTATACTCCTTTTATCAACCCTTTTGATACGGCTTCCTCCATCATAACATGAAAGCTTTCGACAACTATCAAGAAGAGAAAAAGAGCTAAGGGGTCTCCTTGCCTTAGGCCCCTCCCCATCTTGAATTCTTCAGTTGGTGATCCATTTATTAGGACCGAAACCATAAAGGAGGAAAGATAAGCTAGAATCCATCTTCTCCATTTAACTCCGAACTCTATATTTCGCAACCCATCTAGGAGAAACGACCAATTCACCGAGTCGTAATCCTTCTCGAAGTCAACTTTGAGAATTACCCCTTTCTTTTTACCTTTTTTAAAAATTCGATCACTTCATTTGCAATGAGGACCCCGTCAAGAATTGACCTTCCTCTAGAAAATCACTTTGCACATTACTTATTACACCTCCTATCACCTTCTTCAACCTTTTTCCGCTAAGACTTTGGAGATCACTTTATAAAGTATCCCAATTAAGCTAATTGGACGGAAGTCGAATAACCCAAGTGGGTTAGCTATTTTCGGGATCAACGTTAAGAAAGAGGCGTTGCACCCTTCGCTAATGACCTCTTTCTCCCAAAACCAATCAAAAACCAACATAAGGTCCTCTTTTACTAGAACCCAAAACTTCTTTAGGAATCCAAAGGTGAATCCATCCGGGCCCGGTGACTTGTCACTCTCACACCCTTTTATGGCGCTCCAAACTTCACTTTCCGAGAACCTTTCTTTTAGCAAAACGACCTCCTCCATCTTTAATTTTTTAAGACGGTGTGCCTTCAACTTTGGCAAACTTATTTGGCTTTGGGCAAATTTCTGACTAAAGAACTCGAATGCAAATTTCTTGATTGCATTCGGGTCTTCCGACCATTCCGCGTTGGTACTTAAGCCATAGATAGTATTCTTTCTTTGCTGATATCTACTTGCTATGTGAAGAAACTGGGAATTCTCATCCCCTTCTTTGGCCCATTTCACTTTCGCCTTTTGCCTTACCATTGCCCTACTTTTATCTTCTAGCTCGAGCCATTGATATTAATATTTATGAGAAACAAATTAAGTGAGTTTATACATAGGTCACCTATGATAGGTGGCATTTGTTTTTTAAGAAGTGTTAAGTGAGTTTAATATTTGGTTCTGTTTTTTTTTAAAGATTTTCTTAATAATTTTCTTTCCCAATTATAGTAATGAGATCAGTTATCAGAAAAGAACCTTCAAATAAAATCAAAGAAATCATTCAAACCTTTGAATTGAGATAATCCTACAAATATGATTAAAAATACTTTTATTACCACTTTTAATATATGTAAATGTAAATATAATAATAAATATAAATGTAAAGATAATTGAAAATAGAAATAGATATAGATAAGAATGGAAANATGACAAAATAACCCTCACTTAACGGACTAGTTTAACATAGTCAACGTTCAAGGACCATTTTCTTAATAAAATGCAAGCAGTAACGACGTTCAATGTACTTATTAAAGTTTAAGAACAATTTTTGTGTCGAGTGTAAACTATAGGGACCAAAATTGTAGTTTACTCTTAAAATTGAATTAGAGTAAATTATTATTTTAGTCCTGTGGTTTGTTATAACTTTCAATTTTCGTCCCCATGGTTTAGGAATTTCCATTTTCATTCCTATGGTTTATAATTCATTGTTATTTTTATTCCTGAAATAATTCCTGCCTTTGAAGTTCAAGAGACTAAAATAGTAAAGAATTTTAAAACCATAACGACTAAAATCACAATAAGTTGTAAATTATAAGCACAAAAATAACAATAAATTACAAATCATAGAGACAAAAACCACAATTTCCTAAACTATAGTAAGTTAGTAACAAAAATAACAATTTTTAACAAACCATAGGTACAAAAGTCGTAATTTACTCTAAAATTAAACTAATTTTTTTTAATTATTATCGATTAATATTTAATAACTGTTATTTATTAGTAATAAATAACTAATATTTATTAGTAATTAATATTTTTTTATTAGTAATAATAATTTATAATTAACATTAATCAGAGTTATAATTGGAAAAAGTCATACAAAAAAACTTTTCATAGACTATTCTAAATTGCTTATCAATAAGCAAGCTTATGTCTATTCAAACGTGTACAAAAAAGCCAATTCATAATCCAACTTATAAGCTAACTTATTTTTTTATAAAACAATGCTTAAGTATTTTTCTCCCAAAAAACATAATCGGTTAGTTGTCTAATTAAATTCATAATATTATACTTTCTGTAAAAGTTATATTACTATTAATATTTTATCTTTATAACTGCGGATTATTAATTAATATAGATAATTAAGAACACAACAAAAATGGTTAATTATTGATGAAACATGTCAAGATCAAAATGGAATCAATAAAGATAATAATTTGAATCACTTTTCCAATGATGCTTTAATCTATGGATGGAAGGAGGATAACTATCAATGATAAATTTGAGATTTATAAGGCCATGTGTATTACGCCTTGGGTACGTAGGCGGGTTGGCAGCCAGGTCAGCAGGCTCAATCTCGCATGTGGTACGGGTGGGGCGGGTTAAACAAGCGGCTTCGGCTGGGGGTTCCCCAGCTCGATGAAGTCGTTGCCAATTTTCTTTTAAAAAATACTTGTTAATTTTTTTAAATAACCGTTAATCAACGGCCATTTTTTATTTTTTTTCAAATGTACACATTATATATTAACCTCTTCAACATTCATTTTTCACACCAAATTCAGTATTTTCTTCAATTTCTCTCAAATTCAATACTTTCTTCTATTTATTTCAAATTCAATATGAATTCGTCACAACCCGTTTCATCAACTGCATCATCATCCATAGATACCGACGAGGAATTTGAGCAAGAAAAAAAAATTCTTAGGGTTTGTTGGATCGTGAAATCCTTACAATGGTATTGATCGCTAAACACAATTCGAATTCAATTGACAACAAAGTGCAGCAGAATAAACTAGAGAATCGAATAGTGAGTATAACTCCAAATAGTAAACAAACAGTGAGCCCAATTGAGCTAGAGTTACCAGATGAATTTAAGAACACCAAGAACACACACTAAAACACGTATAACAAGAGTGATTTCACTCAATCAAATTGTGTATTCAGATATGAAAGTGTAAAGATTAAGCACTTATAATTCACACAGTCGGAAAGCACAATGAATTACAAAGATGAAGCACTCCCAGAAACAAAGTCCTACCCGCTATTTATACAAACTCCTAACGACCTAAGACATTGAGATCTTGACACGTGTCTTCATCTGAGACGTTGAAAGTAAGTCGGTTGGAGTAGATATCATGTGAGAAGCACGAGCGGCTAACGGACTTTGGAAGGAAGCAATTACATCACAGAGGATTTGTGATAACATCCTCTGTGATCATCCTTAGGCTCTGTAAGACTCTTCTCAGAGGTCCAATTCTCAGAGCCTCTGTCAGTAGTCTCAGAGGCTCTGTTGATTTTCACTTGCATACCATTGTATCTTCTGTGATCTTCTGATGCAGAGCCTTTTGTTACCCTCTGTGAGACATCTTCTGTCAAACCTGAGATGACTCATTTTTTCATACTTTAACATTAGAGACCTATGGGAGCTAACAGGGCTGGTTCGAGAAGCTGCAAAATTAATTTATGGTAGCACCGCCCCATCGTCAAGAACACAACCGATGGTGGAGAACATAGAAAGAAATCTGATAGCTGCAAACGAGCAACTTTTGCAAGACTACTTTGATGAAAACCCGGTTTATACACTAGAAATGTTGACGGCTGTTCAAGATGAGCAGGAAACTATTCGAACGAATAGTTGAAGATTTAGCAGTACAATATCCATATTTTACACTTCGAATTGAGTCAATAGTAAAACAAGTTTTTTTCCGATACAAAAGTGTACTTCCACTATTTGGCAGTTGGCGTATGAAGTAACTGCCAACTCACTTCACGGGTACTTAAGGATGGGAGAGAAAACGTCACGAGATTGCCTACACAATTTCTGCACATGTATTATTAACCTTTATGGTAACAACATTTACGCAAGCCTACTTTTGTTGACATTCAGAAGTTGTACATCGCGCATGAAACCCAACACGGATTTCCCGGCACGCTCGCTAGCATAGACTGTACTCATTGGTCGTGGGCAAATTGCCCGGTAGCATGGTGAAGTCAATTAATACGAGGTGATTATGAGCATCCAACAATCATGCTAGAAGCAGTGGCCTCCCATGATACATGGTTCTGACACGTATTCTTTGGTGTTGCTGGTTCTAACAACGACATCAATGTTATCAATCAGTCGTCCGTCTTCGACGATGTCTATGATGGAAAAGCACCTAAGTGCTCTTTTGAGGTAAATAAAGTCACCTACAAGCACGGATATTATCTAGCAGATGGAATATATCCGAAATAGGCTACTTTCGTAAAATCATTTACATGCCCACATGACAATAAACGAAAAAAGTTCAATTCCGCGCAAGAATCGGCAAGTAAAGATATTGAACGAGCTTTTGGTGTGCTTAAACAACGTTGGCATATACTTCATCACCCGACACGCGGATGGCAACTGAAAAAATTGGAAAACATTATGTACGTTTGTGTTATATTACACAATATGATACTCAAAGACGAAGACCATGCCATTTGTAGCATCAATGAAAACGACATTCTAGCGGGTGATAACAAGATACAAATCAGTGAGGAACAACGCGCGACAAATATTCGAGAAGTCAAAAACCGAGAGATTGATATCAACCCTCGGTCGGATTTGGTCTAACATATTTCGTATATCCAACTTCCCAACATCGACGACGACTAGATGTTTAATTTAATGTTTTGTAATTTTAAATTTTATTCTGTAATTTTATTTTTTAATTTTTTAATGAATGTTATGAATTTTTATTTTTATTATTAAAAAATATATGAATATTTTATTTTGTCAAATAATTAAATGTAAATAAAAAAACAAAAAAAACTTGAGGTATAAGGATATGAACGGTTGGTGATAAGGGATTTGAGGGTAAGGTATGAGAGTAGGAAAGTGAAAACCTAACGTGATGCTGATGTGACACTGAAATGGTTTTTGTGCTACCAAAGGCCTAAATAGAAAAAAGGTTAAAATTAATATAGTTGATATAATTTTTAGTGGAAAATGAAAACTATCAACATTTTTCATTAGTTCTATTATATTAAAAAAATGTCAAATGGTGAAAAATGATAGAAGACGCTTGGTTTATGAATTCTTTTACAATTTTTTTTGTTGTAAAATATTTAGTATAAAATATCTTTAACAAACAAATAAGTGATATAACTA
>LUCG01133673.1:308-13754 GCA_001633085.1 Carthamus tinctorius
TGTAAAATCTTGGTCTCGCCGGTTTCATGAAAACAGTTTGGTCTTATATGAACTTAAGTCTATATATATATATATATCATAATTATAACAATTAAATTAAATAAAAGAAATAATTTTATGTCACCAAAAAATCGTTAAACCATACAAATATAAAAAACAAATATGGTGTGTCCGTATATACATATATGTGAGAATAACATTTTTATTATTATTATTAACATAGGGGTGGGTTCAAAATGTGAACCAATTTTTGGTTGTGAACGTGAGGACGGCCGAGAGCGCGACACGTGGCGGATGACTAGGCGCCACGTCAGATCCACGNACGATTCATGGGTGGGCATTGAAAAGGGGGGGACCACGCTCAAAGCCGCCTTTATTGACTAGTCTCCGCCACGTGTCGCGTTATCGACTGTCCTTACATTTACAACCAAAAAGTGGTTCACATGTGAATTTTCCTCTATTAACATAAACATAAATATTTGTGTGATAACTAAAAATATTTTGTTCCTTAAATTATGGTTTTCATTTACATTTAATTTAAAAAGCAAGTTCGATAAATAGATTAAAATCTTTAAATCCTCTTACGATAATAACATACAAACCTCATACATATAAGTTCGATTTTTTAAATAACACGTAACAACAAACAAATAATTCTCGATTGAAAATTTAATAATAAAAAATGAAACATCACATTTAATATGACATCATAAAAGTTATTTCGAATAATGTGAAAAGACGAAGTAAAAGTCATCCATTTCTATAAAAAAAAATATATAATAAAACAAATCTAGATGATGTTGCAAGTAAAATAAAAATTTAACCTTTTATCCATCAAATTCGATAATAAAAGGTGATTATTTATGTGTAGTTTTTGGTGTATATATGTTAATAAACTTTTTTTTGAATTATATACGATAGACGAAAGTTCGACAGCAAACTTAAATTTCATTGTAAATGTAAGGACTGTCGATAGCGTGTTATATAACATGTTCACTCTGAATAATCATGTATTATTCAGAGTAAATAACACAATTTTAAATATAATTCAAAGAGAATAATAATGAATAATTAACTTTGGATAACACTGAGTGTTGTGCTATTCACTCTGTTATTCAGTATTATTCACCCTGAATAACAACGAATGCTGTGTTATTCATTATGAGTTAAAGATCGTAGTTCACGAACGAGCAACCGAAAATATTCTGGAGCATCCTCAGGAGTCCACATAGAAGGAATAGAAAAAGGCCAACCCATGCTACTGAATCAACTTCTTTATTTTTAGTACCAACAATTAAGAATTGTTTTATAATACAATATTATATATTATTCATTTCGAATAAATACTGAATGTTGTGTTATCACTCTGAATCATACGTGATTTTTTAAAGTGGATATGCCGTGCGACACGCTGCTGACTAGAGGTGCACAAAAAACCGAAAAACCGAAAAAAATAACCGAAACCGGTTTTAAAATAACTGGTTACAATTCTAACCGAACAGGTTATTTTTTAAACCGGTTTTCTAACCGGTTGTAACTTTTGAGGATTTTTGTGTGAATACCGGTTTTTTAACCGGTTTATAACCGGTTTTTTAACCGAAGAGTGATCTAGGNAATTTGTAATCCAAAATTTTGAACTTTTGTAATATATGCATTTTTATTTGGATTTCATATGTATTTCTATTTGAATTTATATTTATAAGATTTTTATAGTAATGGTTGGTAATTGATAATTTGGTATAATGGTATTTATATAATTATATGTATTGTTTNAAAAAAAAGGCCCAACTAGACCGTTTTTTTCTAACCGGTTTTTTGTCCTAACCGATTATTCCTCTAACCCAACCGGTTGCATGTAGTATTGAATTCAAGGTCCATAACCGGTTATATATTTGCTCGGTTTTTTTCCTAACCGGTTTTTTCCTAACCGGGATTATTTAACCGGTCGTGTGCACCTCTACTGCCGACTGTCCTCACGTTTGCAACGGGTTTTCATTTGATACGGAAACAATAATTAACGATAATTAAAGTAAGCAAAAATGATGTTTTGGTAATTACGAAATGGACCAACCCCTTATTTGGAATTAGTTTACTGTTTACCCCCCCAAAGCCAAAGGCAAAATATGGGGGGTGAGGTTGTATAGTCAAACGACGTCGTTTTCAGCTTGGACAACGATGAAGCATTACACACCTCCGCACCTGCCCCGTTAATTCGCCGTTTGGCGTAGCATCATCCATCATTCATAATCGCATCTCTCTCTCTCTCTCTCTCTCTCTCTCTCTCTTTCTCTATACATTTATGCNCGGCCCTGAGATCTCTCCGATTCGCTAATTCAAGTCTTTCCCCGATTTCTAGATCTGCAATTCCACCCGAATTATCCGTTTCACCAAGTCTTATATATCACACATAAGCCCTAATCCATCCATACCCCCTCTTTTTCACGATCGATTTCGGCCCTCTTTTGATTTCGAGGGTTTCTGTGATTCAATCACCGATCTCCATGTGCTCATCATCACTATACTGCTACTACTGGTCTCTTCTTACATGATCAATTGTAATAGGGTTTCTTCTAATTTGTTATTGGAAAAGGGGATCAAAGGGGTGATTCATGGTTCTGGTTGCCAAGTACGAAGAAGAAGGATCCATCTTTAGGAAAACCGATGGAAGAAGGCTGTTATGTATGGGCGGTGGGAAGGTGAGCTGTGGTTCCGCCGGCGGCACATGTGGCCGGTCCCCTCTCCCTCCACGCCGTCTCTAGTCGCTCCCATCAATTCCTGCGTATTCATTGATTCTAACACTTTCTCCAAAGTATATAAATTCTTATTCCACTCACTCACTCTATATCTATATATCTATATATTTACAAAATTAATTTTCAAAATCCTTTATCATCATCATCGTTCTTACTTGCTATTGTCATCTTGGAATTGATTGGAACGACAACTCATGGCTTTTAGTTTTTCTCTTTTTTTGGCATTCTGTTTCAATATGTTGTATAATTAATCTGCTATGTGAATATAATTATGCAGTTTCATGTTGGAGTGAGGCTGTCTTTTATTTTTGATTTCTTCTATTGTCAAACAAATTAGTCAATTGGCCGTGATTATATGTGTTTGTTTATAGATTTGGTTATTAGATTCTGCAATGAGAGGTGGAATATATTTATTAATCACTTGATGCTTGCAAGACTAGCAAGAATTTCTCAGGGATAGCAACAAATGTTTTCTTTATAATCAGTTGCCCTTCTGGATGCATGAGTACATTTAAGTTCATTTAAGGAATCTTAACATACAAGATATGCTGGGTCGATAGGAGTTCTATAACTTTCTAAAATGTTCTTACTCTTTCGTTTCTATAACCTAAATATCTCAAATGATCTTTTTGATTTTCAAGCTTGCTTTTTATCAGGGTACTTTCGAAGAACTTTGAGCGGTCTATGAAATGCCCCACCTGTTGATTGGTTTTTCTCATAGAAAACAGTTTTCTTGTTTCATTTGATTAGTGGTATTGAAATGAAACAATGATATGCAGTTCAGAATTCAGATACTGTTATACAATAAAGCATCCCATATGAACAATTCAAAATTTATCACAATGACCATACGGATTATAGGAGTTCCTATATATGTATATATAGATAGTGTCCAAATTTCCCATTGGATTATTTCTAAACTTTTGTTTTGAAATATATGAACCTAGCCTCAATCTCACAAAGTATTCTTTATCCACCAGAGTTAACAATGGAATTCAGTATCTAATTCTGTCTCGTTTGTTTCAGGATGGACGCAAGATTCATGTTGGTGACTGTGCGTTGTTCAAGCCACCCCATGATTCCCCACCATTTGTTGGAATAATTCGTAGATTAATAGTAGGTAAAGAGGATAATTTAAACCTGAGCGTGAATTGGCTTTACCGTCCTGCTGACGTGAAGCTTGTGAAAGGTGCTTCTCTGGAAGCAGCACCAAACGAGGTCTTTTACTCCTTTCACCAGGATGAGATACCTGCTGCATCGTTACTCCATCCGTGTAAAGTCGCATTCCTTCGTAAAGGTGTTGAACTTCCTTCAAGGATATCCTCATTTGTGTGCAGACGAGTGTATGATATTGAGAGCAAGCGTTTATGGTGGCTAACTGATCAAGACTATATTAATGTGAGTATTGTAACTAAATTATTTTTCCCAGTGCTTTTTGTCTGTTGAAATTCTCTTGATTGGATATGTAGTCTAATTTGATACAGGAACGACAAGAAGAAGTAGACCAGCTATTAGATAAGACAAGAGTAGAAATGTATGGAGCATTGCAGGCAGGAGGCCATTCCCCAAAACCCTTGAATGGTCCAAATGGGACATCCCAGTTAAAGTCTAGTACGGATAACATTCAGAACAGTTCTTCCATTCCATCACAGGTGAAGAGTAAGAAAAGAGAGCACGGTGTTCACAGTTCAGATTCTGTTAAGCGTGAGCGCTTGTCTAAAGCAGACGATGCTGATTCAGTTCAACTTAGACCTGAAGACACGTTGAAGATTGAGATTGCTAAAATAACAGATAAAGGAGGCTTGGTAGATTTTGAAGGGGTTGAGAAAATAATACAGCTCATGCAGCCTGAAAGTGCCGAGAAGAAAGTTGATCTAGCTTGCCGAATCATGCTTGTTGATGTCATCTCAGTTACTGAAAGTTTTGATTGTCTTAGTCGGTTTGTTCAGCTTAGGGGATTGCTCATTTTAGACGAATGGCTTCAAGAGGTCCACAAGGGGAAGATTGGTGATGGTAGTCCCAAGGGGAGTGATAAATCTGTTGAGGAATTTCTTTTTGCTTTGCTTCGTGCACTGGATAGGTTACCTGTGAATCTTCATGCTTTACAGACCTGTAATGTCGGGAAGTCTGTTAATCACTTGCGTAGCCATAAAAATCCAGAAATTCTAAAGAAAGCTAGGAGTCTAGTTGACACGTGGAAGAAACGAGTAGAAGCGGAAATGAACATCATTGAAACAAGGTCTGGTACAAGACGAGGAGGCTCCTGGCCAAACAAGTCTATGATGTCTGAAGTCTCTCATATGGGTAGTCGACGGATTAGTGGATCCTCTGAGGGTGGTGCCAAGGTTTCTACTTCACAACCTTCTGTACTGAAAGCTCATCAGGGGAAGCATAATTCTAATGAAGCCGTTGTGAAATCACCTGAATCTCCTAGCTCTGCAAAGCCTCTGGCACCGGTTGCAGCCGGCACTGGCTCTTCAGATGTGCCGCCTGTGACAACTAAAGATGAAAAGAGTAGCAGTCCTGGTCCGTCTATGAACAATAGTCAATCCTGTTCTAGTGAGCATGGAAAGATGGGGGTTTCTTGCAAAGAAGATGCTCCGAGCTCCACTTCTGGAAGCATAAATAAGATCTCTAGTGGTACATCTCATGGTAGGAAATCAAGCAATGTGGTCCATGGATCTGTTGCCCAGGGAGTTCAGAAGGAAGGGGTTCTTGGGAAATCGGTGGATCGAAACTTTGTTCCTGGTAAGGGATCACCAATTAGAGCTACACCTGAACGAGTAGCTGACACGTCTTTTGCAGATAACATAAACAGCCAGAGACTTATAGTGCGGTTGCCAAGCACAGGACCAAGCCCTGCACGTACTGCCAGTGGGGTATCTGCTGAAGATGCTTCTACTACATTTGGCAAGAGTTCTCTTGTACATTCAGAAAAACAAGATCATCTTGATAGGAGGACAAGGGGAAAAGGGGATGCACCACCAGGCAACGATGTGCTAACAACGAGCACAAGTTCTTGTCAGGGGAAAGAGGGATTGGTTGGACTTGATGATGCTAAGAAGGGGACGGTTACCCCCTGTGATGAACATGGTCGAGATGGTGAAATTGTTGAGAGACTGACAGAGGCTTCTAAAGCCACGGGCTCAGCATCAGGTGGCACGCTGAAATCAGCGAAATCGTATGATGCATCTTATAGCTCTATAAATGCATTGGTTGAAAGCTGTGCAAAGTTTTCTGAAGTTAATGCTTCTGCGCCAGTGGGTGATGACGTTGGTATGAATCTGCTCGCCAGTGTGGCTGCTGGTGAGATGTCTAGGTCTGATGCCTCACCAGCAGGTTCTTCAGAAAATAAACGGCCTTTGCCTGAAGACACTATCACCGGAAATGATGCTAAGTCGAGGCAATCAATTGAAAATGGTTGCCAACGTGAAGATAATCTGAAAGTGCCGAATGGTCATGTCATGACGGACCAGGCTAGTTCTGTTGGATATTTGCCTGCGCAAGGTGGATCCCAGCAGCAGGGCCTGCCTGCTGTGAACCACATCTCTGCAGATGGTAACACTGCTTCATTTGGAGATTCTTCGTTGATTGGGTTGCCACAAAAGGGCAATTCTGTACTTGTGGCACCTGAGGCGAAGCCTGCTGCATTGGCAGCAGATGCTTCTGCTTTATTGCCGTCTAAAGAATCTACCGGTGCTGGCAAAGAAGGTGATGGAGTCTTTCAGTCTCACGATGGAAGGAAGTTTTCTCCTAATAAGTTGCGGAGTTATCATTATCCAAATTCGAAACCTAACAACAGTAGTCCATTATCTGAGGAAGACAAGAACGCTGGCTCAGCTTTTGAGAAGGCGGCAGAAAACAAGATAGTTTTGTCAGAAGCGGCTATAGGTGCAAAGGTTGAGACACAGATGAATGATGAATCAGCTTCTTGGTCCTCCTCAGAAAAGCATGAGGATGAGAAGAAGTTGGTGCTCAAAGCATCAAGTGGCAGCAAGATATTATTGCAGAAAGAACACAGCAAGGCTTCTGAATTGCCCACCACATCTTGTGGTTATGTTGGTCCAGGTCCAAAAGCTGAAGAGGCTGAGGACAAGAAGATGGGGAATCATGCTGAGCAGAGAGAAAAAGCAAGTATGGATCCTGGTTCTTCTGTTTTCCTGCAAACTGGTGAACGAGCACAGGAAAGTATAGATAAAAAGGAGGTCCTTGTTTCTGGTGGATCGGCTCCATCTGACAAATCACCTGTAGTTGTGCAAGAAGACAGAACATGCGTAAAGCAATCTGATGTGGCTGAGGGGAGTATTTCTGAGCAACCTGCTTCCAGAGGGGACTTCTCTACCATCTCTACGCCTGTTTCGGAGACGGTGGTTAAGCTGGATTTTGACTTGAATGAAGTTCTTCCTAGCGATGATGGGATCCAAGGAGATGTTGAAAGGCCTTCAATTCCAGGACGGTTCTCTGCTGTTCACGCACCTTGCTCATTACCTTCTGCAAGTTCTCTCATGACAGGCAATCGGCCTGTTTCAATTACTGTAGCTGCTGCTGCTAAGGGACCATTTATGTCTTCTGAGAATCTTATAAGAGGCAAGCCTGAGCTTGGTTGGAAGGGATCTGCTGCAACTAGTGCATTTCGTCCAGCAGAGCCTCGAAAGGTCATAGATGCTCCAGTTCCTGATAATAAGCAGGCCCGTGGCTTTTTGGACTTTGACCTGAACGTTGGTGTTGTTGAGGATGTGGGCAACAGTGGTCCTGGTGGTGGAGGACTTGATCTTGATCTGAATGCATGTGAAGAGAGTCCTGATGTTGGTCATCTGTCGGTTGGTATTAATAGACCTGTCATCCCACAATTACCTTCAAGATCACTCCTGTCCGGTAGGTTTCCTAACTTGGAACCAAATTCTTCAAGGGACTTTGACCTAAACAATGGACCAGGTGTGGAAGAAATTGGTGGTGAATCAATACCGCTTTCCAGAAATGGGATGCAGTTTTTGTCTGCTGTTCCTAGTATGAGGATGAATAATATGGAGATGGGGAACTTCTCGTGGTTCCCACCAAATAGTACATATCCAGCAATTACAGTCCCGACGGTTCTTCCTGGTAGAGGCGAGCAGAGTTATCCCATCGTTCCTGGTGCTGCAGCAGCAGCATCGCAAAGAATGTTGAGTCCTGCTGGTACCTCGTTTAATCCTGAAATATTTAGGGGGCCTGTGTTATCGTCTTCTCCTGCAGTTGCATTTTCATCTAGTACGCCATTCCAGTTTCCAGGTTTCCCATTTGAAACCAATTTCTCGGTACCTTCAAATACAGCAGCATACGTGGGTTCGTCTGGTGGGGGTGGCATTTGTTTCCCAACAATTCCATCTGGGGGTTACAGGCCATCGTCATATCTTATGAGTGTAGGTGGAAGTAACGTTGATAACAGAAAATGGGGAAGCCACCTGCAGCAGCAGCAGCAGCAGCAGGGTCAGGGTGGACTAGATCTGAATTCTTCAGGTCCTGGAAGTGGTATGATGACGGAAAGGGTGGATGATTCAGAGCAGTTAAAGATGTTTCATCAGCGAGTGGAGGATTCAGAGCAGTTAAAGATGTTTCATCAGCAAATGGCAGGGGGTCTAAAGAGGAAGGAGCCGGTTGATGGGTGGGATGGAGATCATAATAGGAGTAGTAGCTACAAGCATCATCCGTCATGGCAGTAGTTGAGTTGCAGCAGATACCGATGTGGGTAGATCATCTAGTTCTCTTGGTATCTAACTAACATTCGTTTGATAATGAAATGTTACTGAACAAATTTGTACAATTTACAGGTGTTGTGGCATTTGGTCGCAAAATTGGGTTGATGGGCTGTTGGTGATTTTCAACTTCGAGAAGAGAGAAGAGAAAAGAAGAAGAGTTTGGTGTGTAGATATATTTAACTCCTAAAAGCCCCGGTCGAAATTAGAGAATGTTTTGAGACAGACATACAAACAGACAGGGTTGGACGAGGCAGGTTAATTATTTGGTTGTTTCATACTACTACTACTACTGTATCCTTCCTTATTAACTGCTGCCAAAGTTTTGGTATAATGATATTCCATTAACCAAAACGCGATCGATCGACCCCCTTTAGGAACAATGTTTAAAGCTAATTGAATGCATTTTGTGGTAGTAGAAAGCTAGATTGCTGGCCTCCTTCAAATAAAACATACTGGATAAGTGAAGGAGATTTAGGGAACTCATTGTATTTGCTGCATTCCTCTCCCTCATCTCTATAAACTGCCAGCATCACATTTTATTTTGATCAACAAATACAAACATAATTCTACCAGCCCGTAAAAGACAGACATAAATATCATCCCTACGGAAAATTGATCCGATCCAAAAAGTTAGAGGTGAACGAATTTTCATCAAGTTTAGAGAAAGAAAACGACACCGGCCAAGTTGACGTAATTGGGGCACAACATTTGTAAGGAGTAATGCATGCTTTGATGTTTTGTTGATACCATTTATGTTGTAAATCTGATTTCTGTTGATTCCTCTTGCCCTTTCTTTCCCATCAAATTTATCATGCCTATTCTGTCAATTATGATAAGAAAGCTACTTGGTGAATTTTGATAATTTGTGCAAACCACTATGCAAACCATACCAAACAACTTTTTAAAGTAGAAGACCAAATGTAAGAAAAATACATCTGACTCTTAACTTTTCTTTGTTGTAGATATTACAAATGGACTATGTTATTAAAATTATGAATATATGTAATAAAGTATTGTTTATCTTTCATAATTTTTATTTTTAGTTGTGATAAGAGTAAACAATCATTTTCTCTACCCTAGGCAATTAGTTTTAAGAACAGTTACAAGTTTGAAGAATTATATTACCTCTTTGCTATTTTCTCCATTTTGGATTAAGTTTTAGAAATCTTTAACGTGGAGAAAAAGATTAGCTTAAAGTGCTTCGGACGGATTTTCAGTGGCCGTATTCGTTGGGAATCTGATATCCTTCGGAAATTCAGCTTTAACTTTTCTGGCAACCAAATCTGCTGGAAATCTAATTTCCAACAGGGAAAAAGTGTCATGTTTGGTAGTGAATACATGTGGAAGGACAAATGAATTATATGTGCAAAAATAGATTAAAGTTTGACATTTTTAATTGATCCGACAACTTTGGCCCTTTAGAAATAGTGTAATAAGATCTTGTTTATGAACATTCAAAGAGTACTTTATTTCCTCAAATATCAACGATTATCTTTTGTTCTACCGGAATATTAGAATACAAATTAAAACTTACAAAGCCAAATAGATATTTATGAATCACTTCGGAGCACGAAAATAAATTGGTATAGGATTACGAGGTTCAGGTTCAACATCCCATACAGAAAAAGCACTATTTGAGTTCATCCAACGATTTGTCATCTCTGGATAGTGTCGGTCCAAAACATCTTTCAAACTTTCCGTTGTGTTCACCCATTCTAGCCCTTTTCCGGTGTACACATCTTTGTTAAAATCACTTGTAAAAAATCTATCTGCTTCAAGTCTCCTGTAAAATCAAATTTACTTGATTAATATATGTGTTTTCAGTTTGTATTTTAAGTTCTTATGTTGTTGAGTTCTCTATACCTTGATGCCATGATGATAAAAATTATGAAAGCAGTCTCACTAATGGCAAACCCTTTGATCTTTTTTTCAGCTGCCATTCCTACCAACAGATCGAGCTGCTCCACATCATCATCGTATACTTCACGTAATGTCTCGATAGCTTCTTTATCATCCGTTAGATCATCCCACCTGGAGATGGGGATAAGTAAAAGAGATCTACGAAACTCATTGTATCTTGCTACATTTCTTTCTCTATCCCTGTAAACTGCATGACCATTTGTTTTGATCAACAAATACAAACATACGTTACAATAAATATTAATCTAATAAACCAAAAAGTTAGACAAGTGTATATTTGGAGAAAGAAAAAAAATAGGCTTACTCTCTAGGGAGGCTAAGTCAACATGATCGGGGCGATCTCTGCCATCGACATTTTGAGGTGCAATATCCCTAAGCCACGTAGGATAATTCCATAGCTCAAGTGCCCCACATGCTTGATGTCCCATCGATATCATTAGTGTTGTAAATCCAATTTCTGATAATTCTTCTTCCCCTTTATTTCCAATCAAGTTTATCATATCAATTCTGTAAATTTATGACAATCATTCCCATCAAAAATACTTCTTTAACAAATTATCGACCCATATCGCTTTTACTGTTAAAAAATTATATGGAATAACTGTTAAGATATAATTTTCCCAATTGAAGAAAGCCTAATCGATATTGATTTTTATGGGTCCAAGAAGTCTTACTTTTTGCTCAATTTTGGAGATTTATTAGGGCCTGGTGCTGAATTAACATCCCTAATGAAGAGTTGATCGGGTAAAAGAGAATGCATTCTGTAAACACTTGTAAACTCTTCGGTTAATGAGTAGGGTATTCCATGGTTATTGGGTTTCTCTAGACCTATAAGACCTCCTAAAATGCCACCGCCTACACGCCCAAATGTGTCCTTGAATCTTTTCCCCAATAATCCGTACCTGAATTAATCAAATTTCAGCAGCAATATTAATGCTCCATTTCAAGAATAATAACACAGACAAGCAATTAATTAATTGATTAGTTAGAACTATTTTACCAGTTAGCTCTCATCGCAGCAAGAAGGGTATCCGTTTTGAGAAGCTCAACGGTCCAATCAATGGTGTGAATTTTGGCAATCACTGCAGAAGTTACTAGTCTTGCATGTCCGTACAATTGTTCATCATCCAAATCATGATATTCTTTCTGATCATTACAAGTAATTTGCGATAAATGTTAAGTAGTGAATTATACTTTATAAATTGCAATAATGGATGTATATAATATTATATAATTCAGAAAAAAGAATGGATATGTATATTTATGGTATATAACATCATATAATTCATAAGATAAAAAATAATGGAAGTGTGTATATGTACCTTTAAGGCGTCACAAATGGCATTGTGCTCGCGGACAAAAAGGGCTTGTAAGGTCGATATCCCAATCCAATTGTTACGAATGTCACCTGATATAGGCAATCCATCATCGTTCTGTTGGAGGAGGCCGTCTTTCGCAATCTTTAGCTTTCCGTCTTTGAATGTTCTTACTTGTTGCAATTCACTAGAACCACTTCCGTATATTGCGCTTGAATCCCTGTATTTTAACGGATACAATAACTTGACTAATATGTCCGAAATATTATGTCAAATTCATGTTATTAATATATTTCCAACGAATTAACCATTTCCTATCTTTGTATGGCATCTCATAAAAATAGCTCAACATTTTACTTTGTAACCGCGTAAAATAATCTTCATGCAATATTGTACTTTGAATGTTATTGTGTGATAAAAATATAGATAGTTTAGTTCCTGTTTCTTACAATTTAAGAATTGTGTTCAAGCTAAAATGTTCAAAGTATTTTATTTATAACTAGTTAATTATATTTTTGATTATATATTTTTATCAATGAATTTATGGCATTATGTTGTGATATTAAACTAGTTTTTGTCATTCTAAAAAAATAAACAATTTATCAAACAATATTTAATTTATATTAAAGGTAAAATAGTTACTTTTGACATTTAGACTATTGATTCAGAAAAAAAATAATAATCATATAATCTTATTTAGACAAACAATTTAACCCATATATAAAGTTTAATGAATAGAAAATAGGTAAAACGACTTCTAACCTCATGGCCAAAATATTAAGTATATAAAATTTCAAGAAAATTACTAAAATATCTCAAAATCATGGGCCACGTATCTTTTTTACATGAGTTAATAATAAATTTTATGATCAAATTACGAATTTCACAAGTTTTCCGGTTAAATGATGATTAAAAATGTTACAAAGTTATCAAACATTCAAAATTGTTGCATCAAAAGACAATTTTATAAGATTCTAATACATTCTATAATTTAACAAAAGCTGAATATTTAAAACGATGTTATGGGACATATCTTTTAACTCCAAATACTTTGAATATTTAAAAGGCTAGGTATTAAAATACAAATTTGTAAAACTTCAGTAAATTATAGATACGTTGAACTATGCGGACCTGAATCAAGACTCGCTCTAGAAATTCAACAAGACAACGTTCGGCCAAAACAACATATATGGCATGTCGGCCACGGCCAACAATATATATGATCTAGGCTCATTTCATTACAGGTAGATTATATATATTATAAGTTTTAAATCAAATTTGTTTCATAAATGGCATAATTATACCAAATTATTAACACTAAACGTCTTAATTTAGACAATATTACTAGATGTATTAATTTTGGTGTAAAAATCATTAAAGTTGATGGGCTCTGCATTTGCTTTAGGCTATGCGTAACGCCTTAGCTGGGCTCGACGGCTTGCCCTAGCGGTTTTGGCGGGCTTGAGTACTAACCCAAAGGGCTCGCAGCGGTCTCAGTGCAGCGGTGTGGCCAACCCGAGCTAACCGCTCCTCTTCCTCTCTGACACTTTTTTTTAGTTAAAATATATATGTATTAGGTATTTGGTTTGATAATTTGTGATACTAACAAAGTGGGCTTGTAGAGGTTTTATAGTAAATTTATGAACGCTAATTTAACAGAGTAGGTTTAAGGGTTCAAAGGGCTAAGGCCATCCGCACCGGGGGCGGTTTGGCACCGGTGCC
>LUCG01133776.1:0-11360 GCA_001633085.1 Carthamus tinctorius
GCGCCACGTAAGCTCCACGGCGGATGACTAGGCGCGATTCATGGGAGGACATTAAATTAAAGGGGGGGACCACACTCAAAGACGGCACGTGTTGCGCTCTCGGTTGTCCTCACGTTCACAACCAAAAAGTGGTTCACATTTGAACTTTNCCATATATCTATATATGGGTCAGGTTCTCATTAGATCTGTAAGATCAGTTGTGAAGGCACATAAATATATTCGACCTTTGCCATAAAAAACCTATTAAGGTGCAAAAATAAATATTTATGGTGCTCTTCTTTCGTATCTTCAGAGTGTTTTGCATGGTTTATGTACGAGGGTATTGTAACACATGTAAATTTTTATTGTGAAGCAAAATAAAAGTTTTAATGTAGCTCCAAATATGAAATTCTTGGAAGACTTCTTTGTAGTAATAAGACTCAATATTTATCATTTATTTAAACGTGTTTGTTAGTTTTATGCATTAATATGCAAAACCTAACTAATGCATGTTAAATTGTTTTTCTATCAATGTTCTATAATAGTATAAATATACATTAAATTAACTTCTTTTTAACTCTTACCTCCATCAACTAAAATATAAAAACTAAAGAAATATAATTAACTGCTTTAAATATAGAATCCTATATTGAATTCACAGCAACTCAACTACTATTAACAACATTATGTTTGTGCATCTCACTTCACTTGTGACATTTAGGATTAAGGATTTAGGAGTAGGATGATGGATGATACTTCATCTAATCTAATTTTGAAATAATATTAAATATGATTTTTTATGTTTTCAAATCTTACCCATCAACAAATATGTATGTAATGTAGGCAGAGACAAATGAAGGCCCAAAATTAAGACAAAATAACTAAGACCCTATAAAAATTCAAAAGACTGGTAATGGTAGGTCACCTCCAACTCAATCAGTCAACCACCTTCCTTCCTTCCTTTTATTCCTCCCTACCTTTCCTTATATGTATATGTATATACACACTTTTGAATTGAATTGAACAACCATATAATCCAAATGCATATTCATTTCATCTATCCACTTCTAAACAATCAACCTAGTTAAAAATAAATAAATCAAATATTAGGTTCAGATACTTGAAAAGAAAGTGCATTTTAATTACAGATTCTTGTTCCTAAGCAGAAATGTATCATAGAATCTGATAATGTCTAGATCATCACATCATGCTGCTTGTAATACAACCCAATATCAACAAACCAATTTACAATGAATAAGCAAACTTTTTGATGTAAATGCAGACTCATCATCTATAAATTCCCCTTCCATTTGTTTGCATCACCCCAAAACTTGCTCACCACCACGATATACAACACGGGCTTGTGGTGGAACCACAACCTTGTTTATCTGTTTTTAAACACGAAAACGTTAGTAACCACATTGTGATTTGGTAGCTTATTCCTGCTAAACAACCCCCAACAGAGAAAGGTATGAACCCATATGCCTGCAATTTTGAAAATGCAGATTGCCTCCACGTTGAACGTATGCTAGGGACAGTAATTAAGCCAGCTGATGCCATGGTTGGATTTCGGTGATGAATTATAAAAGACCAAGATGAAGGTATATATAGAGATGAGGGATACAATATCAAAACACATTATATTAAGGAACTTGCTCACCAAGGCTGGTTACTCCTGTGCTTGTGCTTATGCGTCCAAGATTGGAATTGTTGTCCTAGTTGTGGCTATATGGATGATGCTAAAATACTTTTTATATCAAGTGTATCTATCTATGTTTCAGGTGGGGAGACTGGCTTCTTATACTGGTCCTTTTTGAGTACCGTGTTTTCTTTTTCTACATTTGTGATTTCCTTGTCTAAAACTTGTTGCCATTGGGTTAGACAAAACAGATGCAAGTGCTTATTTGTCGGTTTTTTGCCTGTATGATGTTATATTTTGTGTTTTGTGCTACAGAAGAACAAAGTTCTAGTTGCTTAACATTTTATTGATGCAAGAATTGTTGATTAACTAAAATAAAACAAAGTAGATTAAGTACCCACCTCAACCTTTATATTCAGACGTTTTTGGTTGTTGCTCCTCAATCAATGTTTGGACTCTCTGCAGTGTGCACCACACATATTTTCACAAAGAAAAGAGAGAAACACAATAACAAATATACAACTAATAATTCAAGGATGGTATTGAATTGGGTTTACCTTAAGAGAATTGCCAACTTCCTCTAACTTTTGTAGTATTGCAACCTCACCACCATGAGACAGAGTATCATGTGCAAGTGATTTTGAGGGGGACATCTGCCAGGAAGAAAATCAATATTTGAAGGGAAGTTGAAAAACACCACTTACAAGCTTAGGACCTTAAATACATGTTAAGAACACAGGAAAAAGTGGGTTTGCATATGATGTTTTTGAGTGGCATACCGGTGTATTATATGATTGGACATTTCGTGAAGAACCAAAATCTTCTGGGATGGAAGCTTGCCTAGAGAAGGCTTGATTTCTCATATTTGAAAGGCGCATCAAAACAACCTGATGTAAGTGAGTAACATGAACTTTTTACAACTCTGAACACATAGCCAACAACGTATGCCTTTTAAATGTGAATATACCTTTCTGAATGCCTGAGGATTAGCAATGCCCTCGATTTGAACATCGTCACTTGGTGGCCTTCTTACACCAACATTCTCAATTCTAATGGAGTAGACACCATAATAAGACTGCAGATACCCTGAGTAAAACGGTTATCAAGCATTGACAAGAAAGATAAACAGGTAAGATAATAAGGAATATAGACAGGTACGGGAAGAAGGTGGGGGCATACAATACAACCTATTATTTGATTAAAAGACATGCACATTTCAAGGGCCTTTAAAGAGAGCAGTCATAGCTAACATGTGTTACAAAGTCCAAATGCTTTCCTTTTCCGATATTCAAACCAAAACTAGCTAGAACAACCAACATTTTTCAAAACTCAAGGTTTTGGGTTGAAGTCTTTTGCTGTCATTTGCAAATGATAAAGTGTATTTTAAACTGTGTCTCCTTCCATTCACAAAGGAAGTAACCTTACTAGCTACTCCAATGCTTACTCTCCTTACCAACAAACATTTGGTGAAGTGCAACAATTGATGATTGCAAACCTCTCTGGAAACTATTGTTCACAAATTTTGCTAAGAGCGCATTATCCAATGAATATAAAGATAATACTTTTACAAACAGTTGTTAGGAGAAGTAAGCTTGCAGAACAACTATGCCTCATGCCCATTGCAACTTGGTGTCAGTGATTTTCAGATGTCTCTGGTCTGCAATTGTGCTCTTTAAGTGTTTATTGATTGTTTTTTCCTCTTGGCAACAACTTTTCCATTGTGTTTGATATGCAGAAACAGGCATGTATATAACATATGCTGTAAGTCTAACAAATCATTATACATACCTTGTTCAATGACAACATCAGCAACAGAAGGCAACAGCACATGCTTCTCTTTCTTCAGAACCCCAAAACATGGAAAAGGAACTGGCTTAGTTACCTGCCATCAAAAATAAATTACCACTTTATCTTCTCATCTTCTTTAAATAAACATAGAAACTGAATCTTTACTCTAAATTCAACACTTGTAATGAAATAAACTTTGAATCAGAAACACAATATGTAGTAAAGAATTGATTACTTTGTAGACGATGGCATTGGGGGTGACATAGAGCTTCCGTGAACGCATCATCCGACGAAGTATGCATCGACGCACAGGTGTATACAGAAACATGATGAAGCCGAATCCCCATGCCAAAATCAAAAGCAAGGAATAAAGCATCCACTGAGTCGTCTTAAGCTTTATGAAATCATCTTCAGCTTCTTGGAAGCTAGCAGAATATAGTATGGAATCCTCATCCTCATCCTCATCCTCATCCGACAACAATCCTTTCTCCAGACGATCAATCTCACCTTCTCTTGATTCCATCTAAAAAAACCCTAACTTATATAATTCTAAAAAAAAAATCATTAATTTTTCTTTCCTTCTAAAAATGGAGTTTTGTTTTATCTTTGAATACATTAAACGATGAACAACAAGTAGATATAGCTCTCACCCACGAATGCAGAGTCTCCTTCCTTGGCTGGCTCCACAAGATGATTGATTAATGAATGCCAAGTAGTTTCAGTTTTAAGGGGGGGTAGTTTATGTAATATAAGTTTTTTGGGGTTATTATATGTAATAAAAGAAGAGTCAGGGGGGTTGTATGTAAGCAACGAAAATTTCCAAATGCTATGCTGCGAAAGGGTTTTATGTTATGATATAAACCCTAGTTTCTGGTAAGAGGAGAGCAACGATGGAGAAAGGGAAGGTAAAGAAGATTGCGGCAGAGGGGGACATATTCGCTTCTTGTGATTTCTCTAGTCTTGGCCTTCACCCTGCCTTATGTGACCAGCTCCGAGGTATGTTTACATACACCTCCTAGAATATAATCTTGTGATTTTCTACTCCCTTTTTACCATGATTATAGTCCAATATAATTTGTAGATTCAGACATACTAGAATCTGTCTGCCTTTTATCTTTTTTCTTTTTTTTTTCTTTTTTTGGGGTTTGTCGATAGTATCATATTAGTCTCTACCACCACAACAGTAGTATGACAAGATAGAACCTTTTACATGCCTCTGTTTGTTATTTTGTCAAGAAAACTAGCCAAACAATAAAGATTGTATTTGTTGAAAGAAGAATGATGCTTTACCCTTTACCTCTAATCTGGTTTGCATTGCAGAGAGAATGGGCTTTGAAGCTCCAACATTAGTTCAGGCACAAGCTATTCCAGTTATCCTCTCCGGAAGACATGTGTACTTTTTCTCCCTAGTCTCTGTGTCTGTTTATGGTTTCCGTTCCTTCCATTTGTTGTCCGTGTTTCTATTATGAATGGATGCTTTTGTGTTTGAATTATAGGCTTGTTAATGCGGCCACAGGCACTGGTAAGACTGTAACTTACCTGGCTCCTCTCATTCATCAATTGCAAAAGTGTGATCCTAGAATTCAGAGGTCTGATGGTACTTTTGGTATGTTACTTGGTCTCCATATGAATTATCATTTCAGCGTTCATGCATGGTTCTTAAAAACTATATATCTGAAATGTGAACTATTATTAGATATGAACTCTTCTATATCTGGAGTCAGGGGATGTTTATCCTTTGAACTGTTGGACAGCCTTGAACTCCATGTGGTTTTAATATGATCCCATGTTGGTCGTTATCTTACTAAATGAAACATAGAAATCTCATCTGTAAAAAAGTGCTGACTGGAATTCAACTTCGGTGATAGCGTTGGTTCTTGTACCAACACATGAGCTATGCATGCAGGTATATGAAACGTTGCAGAAGTTATTGCACCGTTTCCATTGGATCGTTCCAGGTTATATCATGGGTGGGGAAAACAGGTTAAAAGAGAAAGCAAGGTTGCGAAAAGGTACGGACTTTTGCTACAACTTAGGTTTTTAAGAGGTCAAGCAGTTTCCTTTCCAGTCTTCATTGTGAATGAGATACACCTGCAAACCAATTGGTTCCTTGTTATCTATTAGCCATTGGGCAAGAAAACAATGCTCAAAGGAAAGAGGGACAACCGCCTTTTCTGTCTTGAAGTAGCCACTCTTTGCAAATCTTTTTTATGCCTGGCCATTCATGTTTTGTTTAGGAATATCTATTCTCGTTGCAACTCCGGGGCGTTTACTGGATCATCTAAAGCACACATCATCATTTGTACATAAGAATTTGCGGTGGATAATATTTGATGAGGCAGACAGGTTCAGTTTGCAATCCTACCTGGAGAACTTGCTTTCTTTTACATGTTTTTCCCCCTCTAACCATTTATTGAATTCTACAACAGGATTCTGGAACTAGGATTTGGTAAAGAGATAGAAGAGATAATAGATATTTTGGGTTCAAAGCAGAACGTGTCTCAAAGCAAAGAAAATGCAGTTTCTGGAGCTACTGGAGTTGTGAGGCAAAATGTGCTCTTGTCAGCCACCTTAAATGAAAAAGTCAATCATCTTGCAAATATTAGTTTGAACAATCCAGTTATGATTGGTCTTGATGACAAGAAGATGAAACCTTCTAATAAGCAAGTTACATCATTAGATTCTAATGAGATCAAAACAGCAGAGCCTTCTGGGGAAGTATCAATTGCTTCAAATGAGGAATATAAGCTTCCAGCTCAACTGAATCAGAGATATGTCAAAGGTAATTAATTGAAAAAAGAAAAAACACTTTCACATTCTTTAATGTGGCATTGTTCTTATATTTTGCTTATGGCTCAAACCATAATATAGTGCCTTGTGGTTCTCGCCTTGTGGTGCTTCTTTCCGTTCTAAAGAATCTATTCACTGGAGAAGCTTCCCAAAAGGTAAAGCCACCTAAATTTGCATATTATTTCGTCTGTTTGTTGCCCTGTCAAATTTCAAGCTTTCTGCTCAACATCGTTAACAAGAGTCCTGCAATAATGTTGTTAATGCATGTGGTCTATGTGCTTCAATTTTTCTGGATATATTGGTTCGGTGAACCAATTAGACACCTTTTATCATCCTTTATTTCAGTAATGTTTTTTTTGGATTGCTAAATCTTCTATGTGATTCTGTAAGAAATCTGGTTATATGATATTCTGACTGATAAGCTTCCAAATAGCAATGTGGCTAACTTGGGTTCTTAACCCAAAAGTGGCCTTTTCTTAAAATGTGGTTAAAGACTCAAATTTGTACAAGGATGTTGAATATCATCACCTGTAATTCCCTTAAAAAAAGGGGTACCTATTAGAAATCCATCATCTTAAAACTACGCTACAAACTACTAAACTAGAAAGCAGAAAGAAGAAAACCTTATGGGGAAGTAAGGGAGACTTGATGGATAAACCGATAAACTACATCCAAAATCCTAATTAAACATTACAAAGAAAACCATAACGGTGCAGGTTCAAATTGAATTGTAGTGACTTTGATCTCTCCAAGTGTCCTAAAGCTTGGAGTATTTATGAATTAAGATTGTGAGCTTTAGATCGATTAGCTCGCAGCTTGATCTCAATTATTTTTATACTTAGATCATATAATTTATGAACAAATGAACATGCTTGGCTCGAAAAAGTATATGCTTGAGTGGCTTGGCTTGGCTCAGATCGACTTGAAAAAATTAATCAAGCTCGCGAACAAGCCGAGTTGAATATTGTTGTTATGGAGTATGACTCGTTAAGTTAAGTGAAATTTAGTGTTTGAGACTGACTCTTGCTTGACAACTTGTTAAGCTCAAAGCTCGGGATAAACGAGCTTGAGTGGCTAGTTAACATGCCTTGGTGTGATATTTGGACAAATGAGGCTAATAGGGGAATAACCTAGGGCCACTATGACAGATTTAATATTAGGCAATTACGATGAGGTCTGAGAGGCATGCATGCAAATGACTATGATGGAGGCCTCAAGGATAGGCCTGTAAACGAACCGAACGAACACGAACGGAGCATGTTCATGTTCGTTTGTTTAAACGAACACGAACACGAACGCTTAACCGAAGAAAAATCCTGTTCGTGTTCGTTCATTTATCACATGAGGATGTTCGTGTTCGTTCATTAAACTCTTAAACGAACGTAAACGAACGGTTCACGAACGTATACGAACACAAAGGAATGTAAACGAACATAAACGAACGAACATTAATAAACGAATATGAACAAACAAAAAATCCTACATATTCTTGATTAACATCCAGAAGTTTTTAGTCAAGAGTAGAGAGGCTGGGTAGTATTTTTTTTTAAACTTTATTTAAAACGTACTTTAATAATTAAATTACTTAATAAATAATATATAATTTATAAACAATTATATATACTAAAATAAATGAACGAACATAAACGAACAGTTCACGGACGTAACGAACGAACAGTTCACGAACATAATTGAACGAACGAGGACGTTGTTCATGTTCGTTCGTTTATTTAAGCGAACATAAAATCTTGTTCATGTTCGTTCATTTATTAAACGAACGAACATAAACGAACTTCCCGCCGAACAAAATCACGAACGGTTCATGAACGTTCAGTTCGTTTACAGGCACTCAAGGACTTAGGAGACATCAGGATGAAAATAATTGAATCTTGTAAAATAAGTAGTGAATATAATTTTGGTAAATACAAGCATGACCCTATAAGTTTTTTTCCCCTTATAAGTGGCATGCTATTTTTGATGCAAGACTAAAGGCAGAGGCATTATGATTTCTAATTGCTAATCTTATATCTTTTTTCCCATGGAATAAAATGAATTTATTTGTTATGAATATCCCAAAAACATCAGAAAAGTTTATGCCTGCAATTACGTGCTCATTTGTTAGCACTATTGGCACCAAGTGTTTTGCCAAATGTTTGTAGCATCAAGAGTAGTTATAAATTGATTTACGAAGAGTAACTTGTTGATATATCTTTTATGACCATGTGGCTGCTGGTTTCAGATTGTGGTATTCTTCTCAACTTGTGATGCTGTCGATTTTCATCATGCACTTTTAAGTAAATTCCATGGATTGTCAAATTCGCAATCAGAGACAGAGACAAGGGAGCTCTTTGTGGGATGTAACATTTTGAAGTTACATGGAAACATGAAGCATGAGGATCGTGTGAAAACTTTCAATGCTTTTAAAACCGAAAAATCGGCTCTTCTCTTGTCCACTGATGTTTCTGCTAGAGGCTTGGACTTTCCAAAAGTCCGATGCATTATTCAATATGATTCCCCCGGAGAGGCAACTGAATATGTTCACAGGTATGCATCATTCTCATGTGGAACTTTTTCTAGATAGACTGCGCTACGTGTGGCAAGACCCAAATCTGATGTTGGATGTGCAGGGTCGGAAGAACTGCTCGCTTGGGTGCAAGCGGGGATTCTTTGTTATTTCTGCAACCCATTGAAGCTGATTACCTGCAAGAGCTGAAGAAACATGGTGTAGTGTTAACAGAATATCCTCTGCTCAAACTTGTGGATGGTTTCCCATTATATGGTCTGAAACACCATGTCAAAAAGTTTGTTTCAATTGAGATGCATCCATGGGTACTATCTCTGCAGAGGTCCCTTGAATCGTTTGTCTCGAGTGAGGTAATATTTCATGTTAAGAAGTTGGTTTTAGTAGTGAGATGCATCATCCATGTACTTTGCTTACTAGTTCTGTTGGAGCTAATGAGCTCATGTATTGATATTTCTGAGTTGCCATCTGCATGCATTTTCTTATATCTTTATGTGGTTAGTATTCAGATGGGTTAAGAAAATGTAGAATAACTTGATTATTGTGTTCTTATTTAGGAATTGAGATTAAAGTTGAGATTTTCAGTCCATGGAGTTTATATTTATAAATATATAGCATATGAGGAGGATAATTGATGGTGTTGTTATCATCAGGTGACGATGAAGAGGCTAGGTGAAAATGCATTTTGCTCATGGGTGCGTGCATACAGTGCTCATCGAGGGGATCTAAAGAGTATATTCATGGTGAAGAAGCTTCACTTGGGGCATGTGGCAAAAAGTTTTGCACTCAAGGAACAGCCGTCTTTGGTGGGCAGATCGGTCCAGAAGAAACATACGGCAAAGAGGAAGGGAGAGCAAAGAGGAAAAGGAGGAGGTTTGAAAAAGAAGAGAAAGACATGATGATTACTTTCTTTGATCAATTTTAATGATTTTTAGTTCAAAGGAATGAGTTTGAGGAATGGAATGGAATGGAATGATTGATGAATATGGGCACCACCTCACCTGAGGGGTGACCTGGGTGATTAATGAGTAGGGTCAGTAGTGTTAGGAAGGTAAGCTGTATGGAACACCAGTTGGGTGGGAGTAGCAGCTGGAAATGGGTCCAACTCAATCATGCAGAATTTGGTTTTGATTGACTAAATAGAATGCAAGTACTAGTAATAGTTGAAGAAAGAGAAGAGGAGGATAGCAATGGCAATGGCAATGGCAATGGGTCCATCATCATAAAAAGGAAGGGATTTGCATTTAAGTTTAGCAACTTTATGTCATGGTCACACCCTGGCCTGCCTATCTATCTTTGTGCAATTTGATGATATTGTGGAATCATTATAACCCCACCTTTGTTATTATTATTAATTATTGCTTTAACAATACTCACCTTAAACTATGCTTATCTAAATATATTGCTCTTAGATTTTATTTCATCACTCTCTCCCAACTTTTATTTTTTTATATAAACCAAAAACTGATTAGGAATTTAGTAACCATCTACGACATCATGTTTCCTTCTTACTTAAAAAGTTTATTATGAATAACATATTCATAGGCAATATTAAAGTGTTATTCATCTTAAATAACATGTTTATGGACATGTTACTCATCATGAGCAACACATTCAAAAACCTTTTGGGTCCGTCCGGGAAAAATAGAATAAAAAACTAGGAAAATATGACTTGTGATGGTAAGAACCAAAATTGTTATTATACAAGAACCTAAAACGGAGAAGGCTGTTATAAGAATTTTTACAAGCTAATTCATTATTTGTTAACAAGAATCTTCCATTGAAGATGTTAATTATAAAGGACATAATATGATTTATGAAAATGAACTTGTTCCGTACGACTGAATGGGCCTTTCTTTCTTTCTTGAATTATTTTTAATTGTAAGATTTTATTTGCAGGTGCATTAAAAAAAGGTGGAGTCGACGTGTGGTGGGGTTGGGTAATAGGATTGGTGGTTTTCACAATTAATTGCAAATACATTTTAAGATGCATGAAAAAAGGTTAAATGATTTTTATCTAGCTTCTATTTGTTTAAAAATTATATATATTTCAAAGTGTTGGGAGCTTTTATTTTCTTCATCAAATTAAGCACTGTTTCTCTTTCTTTATGATGATGAGGTTCATAGTTATGAATCCACCCATCAACTGCTTAACATATATATATGTATCTAGTACAAAAACACTTTTTTTCCTTGTATAAAATTGTTTACAATTGGCAAATTAATTAATCATATGCTTATATGTATATAAAGAGCAGTTACGTTGTCAGAGGCGGACATACAAACTTTTTCATACGACGACACCATATTTTTCATATGGTTGTTATCATCCGGTCTCCATCTTTTCACCAACGTTCATTATCCTTCGATGTGTGTTTAGTCTACTTTCATTGTTTTAAGGCATTTTTAATGTTTTTTTTGCTTGATTTTAAGNTTGTTGATTTCAAGTCTTTTTTTGGTTGATTACAAGATATGAATGATCCTTATAATTTAAATAAAAAGATTGCACATTTCACAAAATTTAATATATATTTTTATCTTACGATGGAGGAACAGGAGGGTAACCGTTGGCATCGCTACGGGTCCGGCCATGGGAGTTGTAACATGAGATGGATCTCTCTCTCTCTCTCTCTCTCTCTATAT
>LUCG01133817.1:0-11932 GCA_001633085.1 Carthamus tinctorius
CACTTCTCTACTTCGCATTTTTTTAGCACTTCTCATTTGAACCTAATACTATACATATATATACACATATATTTGGAGGATAGTTCAAATGAGAACCATAAACATTTTCAGAACATGGGAACCAACTATTTCGTGTATTGTTCATGATGAATAATCATGTATGTATCTTCATGATGAATGTATAACTTTCATCATGAATATATATATATATATCACGACATTTCACATGAACAATCAAACAAGACTAGTAAATCCCACCCGGAGGTGGGGGTCTGCGGAGGGTAAGATGTACGCACAGCTACCCTCTCTACTAAAGAGTAGAGCGATTGTTTCGGTGAAGACCCCCAACTAGTGCAAAATCCGAGAAAGATAGAAAAACATATACAGTAAGCAACAGCACTACAAATAGAGAAAAGAAATAAAGACAGACAAATAGCTAAATTTTGAAAAAGGAGGCACGAGTAAGTAGGAACAATATAGAAACCAAGATGTAGAAACTACACGCCTCTAGTCTATCATGATATTCATAATGAATAAAGCAAGAATAGTTGGTTCCAATGTTCTCAAAGTATTTACGATTCTCATTTGAACCTACCCCTATATCTTTATGTGTGTGTGTATACATACATACATACATGTTTTTGTATCTACATCCTAAAGGAAATTGGGTAGGCGGGGTGATCCTCTTTTCAGAACATTAAAACAAAATTCTGGTTGGTTTCATTCAACGGTAAAGTTTCATTGGATTACACTTCTTCAAGATTTGTCGGCATACCTCCTGGCATTTCATTCCACAAAAAGAGATTACATTGGAATCTTCATTTACAGCTTCCGCTTCTTGTAAGCACGATTGATGGACTGTTGCATTCAAAGACGTGTTATCAAAAGATCCACCAAATAACAAAGTCGACAAAGAAACAAGAAAAAAAAAACAAAGACATGTTTTTTAGTAGTTAACGATTATATATATACGGATGACGTACATTTCTCCTCACACAAACCGCACGAGAGCATTTCAGAGGTAAGTGCTTCACAAGAGTCATCCATTTGAGGGGCATTATCGGAAACCACTCCACAGAATTTGCAACAACAGTAGATGCAATTCCAATCCCCAGAAGGAAAATTCTACAACGGACATAAACCGCATAAGTAATCCAGCCAGATGGAACAATGACTCATAGACTAACCTTTCGGCTTTTCATGGCTCTACTTGCCATAAAAGAAAAATAAATTATCAATGTAGCAGATTAAGGGTCTGTTTGTTAGCAGCTTAATGAGCCTAATGAGACTCATTGCTTATTCAGTCAGCTACAGCTATATATGACTGTTTGGTAGTGGCTTAAAGAGATAGAAAGTGGCTTATTCATTAAGCTTCTAAGAGGGAGCTCTATGCAAAAAGCGAAGTTTTATCCAATTTTGCCCTGCCAATTTGGATAAAAGTGCAATTTGTCCGGTATGCACATCACATGCATAAAAACCCAAAAAAGAGCTTCAATTACCTAAACGCACATGTGCCTAAAAGTAATTACTAAGCCAGTATGCACACATGCATAAAACCCAAAAAAAGGCTTAAATTACTTGTATGTACATGTGCATACCGTCCAGATAAATGGTTACCTGGGTGTTCCTTAGTTTTTCATTTTTTGGGGGGTTTTCCCCTGAACCTCCCTAATAACACATAATCCCGAAATATAACAAGTAGCACAACGGTTCAATGGTGTGCAAAGCAAACAACGTGATCAAGTCAAACATGCAATACACCTAGAAAAACCAACATCTAACAGTAAGAGTAGTACGAAGTTCATTAGATCAAAAAAAGGAATTCATCATTACTTGTATATCAAGGCAATTCTGATGAAACGTCGAAGGGCAACCATCGCAACAAATCAAGTTCCCCCCATCTCCACAAATGTTGCACGTATCATCGTTAGGATCGTCTCCTTTAACATCGACCCGATTAAATCTGATCGCCTTCGACTCCTCTTCTTTCCTCCACGAATCCATCATGCACTTCAGAAGAGACGTTCCTGATTCCAAATACACGTTATCGAACGGCTGATTCAGTTTCCCCCCAGCATGCGTTACGAATCTCGAAACACCCATAATCTCATTACAGCAACCGCAATGAATCCCGTCACTAGTAATCACCCCTTCTGATGACCTCTTCTGCCTTCGGGTTTTCCCGTATTGCACCTTCGAACCCGTTACGATAACCCCGAGATCGATCATCCACGAAAGAAGATTCCGCTTCCCGCTGTACGCCAAACAACCGTCATTTTCTTGTTTCGACACCGTTTCCGAACTACGAGCTAAAAGACAAGGCTTTCGGCTCTCGGTCACGATACCCTTTTTGCGATTCGGATTCTTTAACGATTTTTGACCTGATTTTGCAACGGAATTCCGTATCCTTTTCCTCTTCGAACTGTCTTTCGTATCCTTCCCGCTTTTCTTCCGTTTGGAGACGTTTCCTGTTGTTTTTACGTCGTTCGGTTTTAGTTTCTTCTTTTTCTTATATCCGTGTACCTTATCGACCACTCGGAATAGGATGCTTATTTCTTCCTCCGATATTGGAGTGTACGCCGAGACCTCATTACTATCGGCATCACCGTCTTCGATTTTCTTTTTGAGCATATGAAAAGCTCGAGTGATTGACCAATGCGATCTCCCACTCGGTTCGATATAAACGCAATCTTTATACGCTCTTTCTTGCCTCGGTCTACGATCGATTATCCACCCGGCTTTCAAAAGTATCTCGAGTATTTTATCTCGGATTAACTGTTTGCGTTCGAGTCTTTTCATCGGCTTATCGAGAATCCCTTTTTCTTTAGCCGTCGTTTGTTCGCTACTTTCGTCTATCGGCTGAATCTTTTGTGGGTTCTCACCGCTGACCTCCGATAAGCCGTTCTCTTTTCGGATCCTTTGAATTTTCGGGGACCTTTTGACATCGCTACCCTTTAACAGATTGCGGTTTTTCTTAACCTTCATAAGCTTCACCGTTCTCATTTTGATCACGTTAGCTAAAGCTCGTGAATCCATTTTCGGGGGGCGTCCACGCCGTTTGAGTTTCTTGAAAATCGTGTCTTTGTGTCGGTTTTTATGAACTCCTTGCTTTTTATGAACCCCTTGCAGTACCGTTTCCTTCCGTGGGCGTCCCCGTGGGCGTTTCGGTGCCGGAGGAATCTCGGTGGAAGTCGTGGTTTCAGACGAGATTTTCGGAGGTCTTCCACGGCGTTTTAGTTTCTTTTTCGGGATTTCCGTCAAGATTCCATCTTTTATCGTCGTGGTTTCGCTTTGAACCTTCGGAGGTCTTCCTCTTCCACGCCGCTTTAGTTTCTTGTTTTTCAGTCTCGAGTTCGGTTGCCGGCTTTCGTCTTCAGCTTTGAACGCGTTCAGAGACGGGTTTTCGGTCGGTTTCACCTTCGGAGGCCGTCCACGTCGCTTTTGTTTCTTTTTCGGTGGGGCGGAGAGTTCAGTGCTTTTGTTGATTTCGTCTTCTTCCGTCATTCGTTTTAAACCGATAACCACCCCGACTCCGTCATCGACCGCCTCGACACCGCCACTGATGATCGTAGCCCGTGATCGCAACACCCTCGCGCTCCCCTCGACCTTCTCCTTTTTCGCGCTCCCCTCAACCTTTTCCTTTTTCGCGATCCTTTCGGCACCCTCCACGTTTTTCCTTTTCCGCCCCCGTTTACGCTTCACACCGTTTTCACCGGGACCCACACCGGCCTTCTCGAGTTTCATATCATTGCTTCTCGTATCGGGCTCTCGTCCACTTTCGTTCTTCTTTAAGTTACCCGTGTTTCCTTTTTTCCTCCCACGCCGACTCTTTCCCTTCTTTCGCCCATTTTTATCCATACAAACATCAGCATTCTTGGAATCATCCAACAAATCCAAGTCATCCATGGCTTCCACATCGTTGTCACCTTTAGCGGCAATCGTTATATCATCGGAAAGTTTCACAGATTCTCCATTTTCGGTCCCATTTTCACAGTCCGTTGAAGATATATGTTGAGGTGCTATTTTTTCCTTGAAACCACCTTCGGTCTCGCTTGAATTTATTAAAACCGATTTGTTTCCTTCCTCACCATCGCCGGAATTTCCACCCGAACTTTCGGATTTAACACGCTCGATGCTTTCCTCCTCGATTTCTCCTTCGGGGCAAGAAGCAGCCAAATCTTTAACGGGGTCCAACACCTCGGATCCCAAAAACAACCCTTTATCGTCCGTATTTCCGCCATTCTTCGTACCCTCGAAACCTACAACCTTACGGAGATTATTATCGCCGGGATTACCGACGCAAACCCCAAGCACAACCTCAGTTGCTCCCTTTTTACCAGAATTTGATTTATCAGGACTCAATTGTGACCTCTTTTTCTCACCAGAATCATGATTCAAAACCCTACTTGACCTCAATTCCATCCTGAAAAACCCTAAAAACCATCAATTGACATCAAGAATCCCCCTTTTCCCAGCTCGAAAACAGATCTCATCCGATAAAAATCCATCATCATCGAAACACAAACAGCAATCGAGCCCTAGGGTTTACTTGATCATCGACTAGCACCAAATCATCAATGCACCTCAAAACCTAAAAAAAAAATAATTCGAAACCCCAAATTCGAAATCATTCATCCAATCAAACACAAAACACATTCAAAATCAACAAATGTAGGAATTCAAACCCTTCAATTCGAACAAAAACCCCCCACAACGAATTACAACCCAACAAACCCTAAATCAACAAATCACCAAAAACCCAAAAANGATCAACAACACCGATTTGAGCTTGAAGACGAATTCGTTTTCCACCCACCGATACGTAACAATCGAATTAAAAGGGGTTGCGAAAGCGTTACATGAAAGGGGGGGATGCTGATTTGGTGGGTGATGAATTCTAGAGAGAGAAAGATACCCAGGGTTTTAGAGAGAGAAAGTGAGAAGGGGATCGGGTGTCTCTTTGTGGGAATGAATTGCTTTACTATTGGTTTCTTTTGGGGGGTTATAGAAGTTCTTTTTTTTTTTTGTAGTCAGCAGCAACATCTGCAACAAATGTAGGCAAGATTTTTGGGATTCTGGAGGATTTTTGTGATTTTGGGTACTTGTAAATTGTAATCTTGATGAAAAAAAATCAAACTTTTTAGGGATTTAATCAAACTCCCCGATTTGGATAAAGATTCACTGATGTTTCTGGTTTGCATTATGCCATTTATTCTGTTTCTAGTTTTTGATATTTTTGGATACATGACACATGTTAACTGGTTCAATGGTGTTTAGGTTAAATGAAGAATCGTTTTTTATCGTGAATGTGATGATAGCCGAGAGTGCGTCACGTGGCATATTCACCGTGAATAATCTTGTTTTATTCAGAGTGAATAACACAGTATTCATTGTTATTCAGTATTATGAACTCTGAATAACAACGAATACTATGTTATTCACTATGAATAATACATGATTATTCATAGTGAATATGCCACCGCGCTCTCGGTTGTCTTCACGTTCACAGTGAAATTTGAGTTTGTAGTGGAACTTTCGTTTATGTGTGTGTGTGTGTGCGTAGACTTATTGGGATAGTTTGATTTGAAATACTACTATAGAGTTACTTGAATGGTTGGATGTTTTGTATATAAAAGAGGGGATATACAGAAAGTGTGTCGAAGAAACATGGTACCTTGAAGTTGTTCTGTAGGCGTGAAAGTGTAAAGGAGGAAGCATTAGGTTTAGGGGTATACTGCTACATGAGTTGTTGAAAGTTTAGATTAAATCGAATATGGGTAGTATGCATAAATATTTGTTTTGTGTATGTATGAAAATACTTTGTGAACATTGTTGATTGATTCTTTGTAGGACTGATTGAGATAGTTTGATTTGAAATACTGATATAGAATTAGTTGGATAGTTTGATGGTTTATGTATTAAAGAGAACATATAGGGAAAGTGTATCGAAGAAACATGGTACATTGAAGTCGATTTGTAGGCGTCAAAGCATTACATTGAGGGATAGGTTGATACTTGATATATAAGGTGTTGTTCGATTTAGTTCCAGAGGCCAGAGGGTAGAAGTGGAACACACATGTTCCACTCTTGTTCTAGTTAGTTCATGTTTGTTCCAGTTATTTTCACGTCAAACATGACACAAACTTTTATGCTATGTTATGCTATGTTATGTTATTTTCTATCATGTCCATCATACTAAACGCATTATTATAGGACCATAGTCAATCAACGAAAAGGTTTCAGCAAAAGGCGTTAGAGATTGGATTTCAAGGTTTCGGTAATTTGCATGTATTCTATATTTTTGTTTATTATAAATCACATAAACTTGGTAATAACATGTATGCACTATGCAGAGAATATCATTATTGTAGGATAGTAACTTCTTAAACATTTTTGCAAACTTGTACAAAATGGCAACACCCTTTCCAAAGAGTTCAATGTACTCTTCTAATAATATTCAAACTTATACTACTTTTCCACTCAAAACATGTGTTTTTTTTATGTAGAGTGCTTTTGTCCTCAATCAAGTACCCTTTTGAGCATGTTGTGCTTGTATTGAACAGATTCAAAACTGCATCATTGTAAGGGTACACGGCCCCATATATGCATAAGGGCACAGATATCCGTACTACTTTGTATAACTCTCATAGTAAAAAAATAAATACAGATAAGCTGTTATCATCAATCAGAAATCTTAAGAAGCTTGCGAACTGCAAATTACATAATATAATGCCCAGAAGGTGCTTGAAGAACTCACGTGATGCTATAAAAGGCGGGACAATATATTCAAACATATTTGTTATACGATATATATGTACATGTACATAGTGTACTTTCAATTTGAACGTATAACTCAAACATTCGAATTCGAGACATACGTTATTTTTTTCTTTCTATCTCTTTGTATATATGCAAATAGACACTTGCAATTAAGTGAGACAAAAATATTGTTTTCATGAATCACATAAGTAACACTAAAACTTCACAATAGATTGTCATTAATAGCATCATTCGTTCCCACGTTTTCCTAATTACAAGATGACTATCGTGTTTTTAAAAACATCCGGATTCAGTGATTTAGTCCCTCCTCCTAACAACTGCTAAAAATCCCTTTAGCGAATGACGGTTTTTGTTCTTATATAGATTTTTTTTGTCTTTCACCCAATCAAAACCACAAGACCTAAAACTGATTTAGATTTGGCTAGAAACAAAAAACAAATGATAAAAGGACGAAAATGCCCTTGTTTAACAAAACAAAAAATAATGCTCTAAGATGGAGTGACCAAATTTAATCATCTTGTAATTTCGAAACTACGTAAACCTAAATTGCTATTTGTTGCAACACAATGGATCAAATTTATACTTCACTCAAAATTTTACATATAGGGCCAATTTTCCTAACACACCTACAATAAAGTGACAAACATTAGACCACTCACAATCACGAACTCATCCGATCTCATTTAGGTATAAGACAAAAAAAGTTTTTTAAAAAAAAGGAAAATTCATTTTTGGCGAACGATCTCCAACGAACTGAATCGTTCAACAATCCAAGATTGTTGATTATTTTATTATATCCATGTGACAAGTGTCACATTTTGATTGAGCTATTTTATATATTATTAATAAAATCTTATCTAATTAAAAATCAGACTTTTACAAATAAATTAAAAAATAAAAAATATACCAAAATTTATGGTTTCAATTTCCTACAAATAGAGACCAATATTGACATATTTTCATCACACCAATTTTTCTCTTCATTTTAATCCTCTTGTNAATTGTTCGTTCGTTTTATCTATTTACATATTTATAATTAAAAAAATAATAATTATATGTATAAAAATAAAAAATATATTTTTTATAAGATAATATAATAGATGAGATTGGATTGTAGAAGATTGTGGTTGGAGTGTAAAAAATTTGAGATTGGATTGGGATTAAATATTATGAGATAGATGAGAGAGAAAGTAATATTTTAAATTGAGATTGGATTGGGTGAGATTGTGAACGTGGGTAGTCTTAAAAGCTTATAAGTAGACTACTTTTTCAACAAGTACATGGCCACCAGCCTACTCACATAATTAGCCCTAACAATTATTCAAAAAATCAATAATTTCTATATAAACACCATAAAATACACAATAATTGACTACCCTTTTTTTAAATGTGTATATCTAGCATTGCCTAATCTCATAAAACTCTCAATACACCAGTCAAAAAAAATCTCAGTAGCTTTAAGAAGACTTGAACTAACAACGTATAAGAACGATAGTAGCATGATGAATAAAGACAAGGAGACGATAGAAAACAACTCATGTTCAAGTCATGCAATCTACATATGTGGTTCATGTTGGAATCACGTCATCTACATATACAGTTGTTGCTACTGAGAGCTTTATATACAGTCACGACTTGCCATGAGATTAGTACGGGTGAAGAAATCATTGATCTCAAAAAAAAAAAGATTCACTCTAGCAACCTTTAAGAAGAAGCTCTGGGGTTTACCCTTTATTTGTCTGTTGAGACGAGGATCAGAGCTAATAGGTTGGGTTCCGATGAGAAGTGTTATATTTGATGACACGTGAGAGAAGTAGTTATTACCCGTTGAATAAGAAATAGATGCACATTAGAGTGAGATGAACCGAGATAATATGCATCAAGATGAACCAAATCAATTCCCTTCTAAAACGTAATTCATGGAAGAGCATTTGATTAAAAATGATCTATGATTCAGATCCAGTTCTCACGCTTTTAACTGTTAACTCAACTTCAGATACCATCCGAACACCCACAATTAACTGCTTTTAAGTTGAACAATTGACTGAGATTGCTTTCACATCCTAAAAATTTCATGGACAAATCCATATGTTCATATTGAACAAAAAACATGGCAAAAAATGATTATTATATAAGCAAGACTTATGCATAACAAATTGATTTTTCTAATTAAAGCATCTATATCAATTCTTCAAATTTTCTTTAAAACGAAAACTAAAAGTCAAAATCTCAAGATCAACATCGTTAAAAACATTTCATTCATCTACTAAAATATTATCTCAACTACCTCATTGAACTCATCGGTTACCTTGTTCCATCAGATGTAAACAAACAGGGTGCGTTTGACATGCAAGACAGTATTAAACTAGACATCGAAAACTTAATTGTCGAATACTAGACAACATTGGAATGAAACTGGCACGAAATGAGAACGCAAAATTTCTCACACACAAAAAGTTGGTAGAACAAAAATCAAAAGGTTATGAAAAGATAGGTAAATTACAAAACTACCACATCAAAAACAATCTCATTCGTTCTGCCCCACCTACTTACTCGAGTTCTGTTTATTTCTCGATAGAGCTTAATATAACCGTCCGACTCGAGTCGATCTCGACCACGCACCAACCCAATTCATCTTAACAAGTCGAACCAAACCATACGAGCACCCCGTTCTTCAAACCAAATATGTTCGCTATGAACTTCTCTCAAGGTCAAGCCAATTAGCAAGCTAATTAGTCTCGAGTTTAGAGGGTGTTTGGGATTGCATTTCTGAAACAACTTATGCTTTTTTTTTAAAGGTGTTTATCTGTTGTTCCAAAAAATCAAAATGAAACTACTTAAAAACTTCTTATTTGCTATTCCAACCTGTAATAAGCCATTTTTCCCCAATTCAAACACTCAAAATTGCTTATCTGCTGTTCTAACCAATGATAAGTCAACAAGGAGTTCTAATAAGCAATCCCAAACACCCCCTTTAACTTGAAAACAAGCATCCGAGCTTATAAATTTAATTGATCTCAAGCTCGAGCCCTACTGAAAAAGGTTATTCGAGCTCAAGCCTAACCTGCAACAGACTTAACTCGTTAACGCCCCTAAATGGGGTCTAGAGGCGGAATATATACAAGTTGGGCCGTGTTTCTAGAAACACCCAATCGTAAGCGAACACTCGAGAGTGATAAAGTTAACATCTAAGAACACCAAAAACAGTCTGAGGCATGATTTTGCAGAACAAACCACCATCAAAATTAGACAAAAAGTCAGGGAAAAATCACATAAAATGTTCTTGCTATATCGAGATCTAAGAAACTCAGGTCATCTCAGCATCGTAATATTCGATTTGATCAAAGTTTAAAGATGTGATGAAATGTTGAATACCGAGATATGCAAAAAGATAGGATGCTAAGATAATTTTGAAAATTGCAGCGTAATCTTTCAAAGTTTACTTCTTCTTCTTGGCAGCATCTCCGGCCTTGGTCTGCAAAATCAACAAAAACAAACACAATTTTATAACGTATATCTTATAATGCACAAAGTTGATGATCTATTAACCATACTGCATTTTTGAGATATCCAAAATGTTTAAATTCAACATTAGTATTGTTCAATATATGTTATTACTTTTGCACTTTTTATATGCTCGAATTTTGGCAACGATTAATGCATCAAAATAAAAGGAATTTTGTTTTTATTTCTATTTAGTGTAACAAATAATTGCTTTTATCCCAATCCATGCATCAAAGTTTCAATTTTTTTTGAATTTTTTTGCATATTTTGACCAATAAGCTACTGATCTTATAACATTTGACAAAGTGGATGTGAAGTATATAATCCACTACGGTGCAACCTTTTTGGTAAATTTTCAGTTCAAGGGTATCCATGTCTTCAAATTTACAAAATAAACAGGTTACAGGTCAAATGGGTTGTAAAATATGAAATTTTTGAAACATTTTCACATCGATTATGAGGAAAAAAAAAGTGTTTTGTTGCACTAAATAGGAACTAAACCCCGGACTTTGTTGCATTTGACCCATTTTGTTACGGATTTTCTTAAGGAGAATAAAATTAGCTTCGACTCATTTGACAAAAAAAACTCGTCAACATTAACCTCTTTTGAGATGAATGCAGCAACACCGTTCAAACAAAAGATCATCCCAAAAAAATCATACGTCAAATAGACAATCTAAAAATGTTGGAATGTAAATTAACTACTTACCTTCTTTACACCTCTGATCTTCTTGGATCTGTTCTTTCTTTCTTTCATCTGCTTCCTTGACTTCTCAATCTTGGTGTCCAGGCCATTCTACACCAAAGCGGAAAAAATGAGAAATTTGAAAACAATAATATCAGCATGCACAGATGGATGATAATATCAGTAAACAACAAAGTGCAAGAGAGTTACCCTGACAAGCCTGTATTTTGGCTCATACTTCTTTGCATTCTCAACAGAATCATAGATCAATCCAAAACCAGTTGATTTACCACCACCAAAGTGGGTCCTGAACTTGAATACAAAAATGGAATTCGGATCTTTAACCTCGTACATCCTTGCCAACTTCTCCTTCAGTTCAGCCTACAATAAAAAATTAAAAAACAAAAAAAGGTTATCTTATGCACTAAAGCCAAATTAACACAGCCCATAACGATAATGCATTATCATCTTCCCATGTTATATAGAAAAATTACTAACCAAGCAAACCCACTATCCCACCCGAAGGTGGGTCCCATTAGGAAAAGATATACGCAAACTTAGCCTCTACTCAAAAGCAAATATACTTCTTTGATGTAAAACACATCTCAATAGAAATTTGAGATCCAAAGGTGCGTCTAGCACGATTTAAAGATGAAATGTCGTAATTCGAAGCAATTTATTACATTTTTCATCGTCTTTAAAAGCTAAAGTAGTCATGAAAAATTTTGTACTTCGTATTGTTCTTTTTCGGGTTATGCATATAATTTGTGTACATTTGATCAAATAAAAAATCTTTGTTCTCTGTGTATGTTTCTATGCAGTCTTGAAGAGACGGTGAATGCTCGATATAGTTCTTTTATTCAGAAAAAGAAGCTAAAAAGAGACATGCATAGAGACAACATTGTTACAGCTTAATGAGCATAGAAGGGCCAAACCTTGGATACATTGGGCCTTCCTGGATGT
>LUCG01133837.1:0-19855 GCA_001633085.1 Carthamus tinctorius
CCGGATAGCGGACCGGTGGGTATTTCGGTCAACTTTGGGAGAGAATGAGTAGGAGATAAATTGTAATTTTTTAGATGGCTAAAACAATTATTTTCTCCATTTTTTAAAAGAAAAGTTTGATTTATTAACGTGATTCTGAAATCTTATGACAATAATGCGAAACCAATGTTTTAAAAACCGGTTTTTTAGTTGAACCGGTGTGATGACTGATTTACGGTTCGTCCGGTTCAACCAGTTCAACTGCCGGTTCAACCGATTCCAAGCATTTTTATGTTTTTTCCATTTTTTTACGTTCATATATTTATAAAACCAACAATTTGATATTTACAAGTTNGTTAATAAAAAAACATTAAAATAATAATAATAATAACAAGTTTTACACGTAATATTTTTTAAAAACGGGTCAACCGGTTTTTTACCGGTTCGATCCACCGGTTCAACCACTAAACCGGCCGGTTCAATCCGGTTCTTAAAACGCCATAGAACCGANTTTTTAAAACATTGTGCTAAACTAAGTAATAAAAAAGTATTTTTAATTTCAACCATTGGAATTTAACGTTTGGGAGGTTGGGGGTATTGGAGGGTCGGGAATGAGAATGATAACAAAAACTGTTGTTTGGTTTGATATTATATAATGAAATCATTTTTGCAGGTCTATTAATTTATATTTCTGACCAATCTGGGGGTAATGAAAGTTTTATTTCTATTTGGTTCTTTTTTCTATACATTGTTCCATCTATGGTTGTTTAATGAAACATCTTTTGTATTTTCTAGTTAGAGAAATGTATTTTTTTTAATATAAAACAATTTTTTATTGATTATATTGGGCTAACCAAACAGTATCAATTCAATGCTCATTCATATTCCTATTCTCCTGCATTCTCATTTTCATTTACATTTTCATTCCCTGAATTGAACCAAACGCCTTTATTTTTTTATCTGGGTCTGTAAGAAAATATTCTATTTTCTACAAAAAAAACATATATTATCTAGATCCGTAAAAAAAGTTTATATTTTCTATTAACGTCTACAATTACAGATGTATTTTAATGGATCCATAGCTATTTTAGTAAGTTTAGTAAGAAAGTGTATAATAGATCAAGTGATGATATAAAATAACTAAAATAATTAATCTTCCTACTAAAAAAAATAATGCGAAATGTTAAAAGGATAGCCAAAAAGATTGGTTTAATTTTTATTTGTTGATTATCCATCCTTAGTATCCAATTTCATGTGTAACATATCTTTAAGGACACATATGAGGGATATTTTTTGGCTTGCGCAATGGTTTAAGCAAGATTTTTGGACAAAGTTTTCTTACTCTTTTTTTCAACTAAACTATATATTAAGGGTGTTTAAAAAACCGATCAACCGGGCCAAGACAATCCAAAGAAACTTGATAAAAAATAAACCCACCATAACCCGACATATAATTGATAAAAACAGATAGAATCTATTGCGTTGAAACTGGGTTTGACACAAAGTAACCCGATGAAAATTTTAGCGGTTTCTCTAAAATTATTTGTATCCTATTTGATATGTATAGCCACCAAAAATGACTCTGCAATAACGAGCGATTAAACTCATAAAAGGACATTAGTGGAAGGTTATATGTAATACATAAATGTTTTATGAACTCGTATATTTCTTAAATGATTGATCGTATTTCAAATGATGGTTTCATTACTTTTTATGTGTTCCACTTTCAATGTTTACTTTGTTTAAAGCAATCTGATCAAACTGCTTAACCCGGACGAGATGTGTTGGGTTGGATTGAAAATATTCAAACTGCAAACATTGGGTCAGATTGTTAAACTGCGTTAAATGGGTCAATCCAACCCATAAGCACCCCTATTTCACATTAGGTGCAATTTTATTTATTTTTATTTTGTATAATGAAAGGTTATTTCTTCATCTATGTAACAAAATTTCAATATCCATATTTTCTATCCATTCAAAACATGTAACCTACTATTTTTATAACATTTGATGACATGAATCCTGTTTACCAAAAAGATTAGGAAAGTGCTATGGTGAAATGGGGGCAGGCCCATCCCTAGGGGAGGGTGACACGGGCTTACACGCATAAGGCCCAAAAATATTAGGGGCCTAAATTTTCCTTTGGTTATATAGAAGTAGTATAAGAAAATTAATATTGATGCATATAATTAGAGGTAAAAAAAAGTTAGTAAACAATAAGGGAACCCTGTTCCATGTTTGGCAGGACTTTTATGTGGAACAGACAGGAACAGAGTGGAATAAAAGTGGAATAGGCTTGTTCCACCCCTACCCTTGGAATAAGCTAGAACACGATGAAACACACTCATGTTTTACCAATATAACATCAAACTAAAACATAATTCTCTTCTAAAATTTCAAATACGCCTTCAAATTTACTTAACTAAAGGTATTATTTTTATATAATTATTATATTTTGATCTGTTTATGTAATTAATTTAATGTCATTAATAAAAAATAATATAGAAAAGTTATAAAACAAAAATTGAAAACTAACTAATCTGTCTGTTTGTTTGTCTAGAAAACCTAGATTTTTAATGTCATGTTATGTAATTAATTTAATGTCATTAATAAAAAATATTTTGATCTGTTTTACCATGTTTGTTTCTTTCCACATTTTTACCCTCATCTGTCTGTTTGTCTAGAAAACCTAGATAGTTTTCTTCATCGTTGATCTCTCAAGACTCTCTCAATTACTCCATCAACACAAGTTCTCTTTTTATATCAAAATAACAAACATTTATTGTCATGACTAAGACATTTTAGAAAATCTGCAAACCATAGTATATGTATCTATATTTTAGGACTTAAAAAAATTATCTGTATTTTTTAATATATTAAACTATTGGTTTCTAATTACCAAATACGGAGTACATAATCTCAAGTACTTGTGGCTTGCAATGACTCCTTCATAGTCGCCTAAAGGCTAAGGGATCAGTCGATGCGCATAACTGTCCCAAAACAAGTTGTGAATGTGAATGGTTTTACATGATGTTTTGTAGGATGCACATAAAACAAGTTGTAAGAAAAACTAAAAGTATCACTTTATCTTATCGTATAAATATGTTAAAATGAGTTAATCAAGATCGTCAAGAAAATAAATGCAAAAGTGCTAGACGACAAAATTAAACATATAACGAGTTTAACACCATGAGTAACGATAAAGGGTTTTAAATGTAACAATATTTTTCAAAGATTTATATGTTTTTGCCTCACTCACACAAGGTTCTCGGTCTTATCACGTGTATCACCGGCTAAGATTTTAGTTATTGTCATACTCACCTGAAAAGATAGGCGACACCACCAATAGACTCATTCTCGACTTTAAAATAAATTGCCGCTATACATTTCTTACCCGTTAAACACTAACCACGTAAACTCTCGTTCCTTACTTACTATATAAGGTTATCAGTCTCAAAGATTCTCAGTTATTATCACACTCACGTAAGCATAGTTTTCCAATTCTTCTTTTACATAAATACACCATTCCTCAAAATAAAAATAAAAATAAAAATAAAAAACTAGCATAACATAAAACCTCTAAAACGAAGAGGATAAACATCCTCATCCAAAAACCTTCCATCACAACTCAACAATGGCGTCCTCCCTAACACTTCCATCTTCAATCTCCTTCATTTCCCCCTCAATTTTCTCCCTTTCTTCTTCAAATCAAACCTCCACATCCCTCTTCTTCAAACCCCCAAAACCCTACCTCCTCAAATCCACAGCCGCCGCCGTAATCCGGTCGGAGCTCGCCACCCTCCCGATCCTCTCCTTCGACGGCACCAAGGTCGGCGAGACCTCCCTCAACCTCAGGTCCGCCGGCCCGGACACCGCGCGCGCCGTCGTCCACCGCGGCATCACCACCGACCTCAACAACAAGCGCCGCGGCACCGCCTCCACCCTCACCCGCGCCGAGGTCCGGGGCGGCGGGAAGAAGCCCTTCCCGCAGAAGAAGCTCGGCCGGGCCCGGCGCGGGTCCCAGCGGACGCCGCTCCGGCCCGGCGGAGGGGTCGTGTTCGGCCCGAAGCCGCGCGACTGGTCGGTGAAGATCAACAAGAAGGAGAAGCGGCTGGCGATCTCGACGGCGCTGGCGAGCGCCGCCGTGAACGGGATCGTGGTGGAGGAGTTTGGGGATAAGTTTGAAAACCCTAAGACTAGGGATTTCATCGAGGCGTTGAGGAGGTGGGGGATCGATCCGAAGGAGAAATCGATGTTCTTCATGACGGAGGTTTCGGATAATGTGGCGTTGGCGAGCCGGAATATCGGGACGTTGAGGATGTTGACGCCGAGGACGTTGAATTTGTTCGATATCTTGAACGCGGATAAGCTGGTGTTTACGAAGCCTGCATTGGATTACTTGAATGAAGCATATGGGTATGATGATGGTGAAGATGAAGTTGAAGAAGATGGAGATGAAGAAGTGGATGAAGGTTAGTTTGGTCAATTGATGCTTATAATAAGTTTCAAATTCTTTTTATTGAATCGAATTAGGAATTAAGAAACTAACAATTAGGGGGTTTGGGATTGCTTATAATTGGGATTACTAATAAGATAGAAAGAATAAGACTATGTTTGGCAAACTAGTTGATAAGCTAGCTGTTGGCTGATAAGCTATTTAGTAGCTGTAAGCTAGCTTATGAATAAATTATGTTTGACAAAAACTAGCTTATGGGTGTGTAAAATGACCAAAAAGGGTATATTGGGGTATAACAATTAATATTTAGAAGGGTATAATTGGGAAAAGCTACAAAAATCTCAAAAAAGCTACTTCAAGTAGCTTATCAAAAAGTTAGCTTATAAGCTATTTTTTGTCCATCTAAACATGTACACGAAAAATAAATTAGCTTATAAGCTACTTTTGGTCTGCCAAACAATGCCTAAGTTGGAATGGAGTGACTAATAAAAACTTCTCATTAGTGATGACAAAAAGTTATAAGTATATATTTTATTCCTATTCAAACACTAAAAAATACTCGAGAACACAGCGTAAAAATTGCTTATGAGTAGTTATGAAAAGAAATTAGTAGCCTAGTGGTTGGTAACATCCTTGGGAGTAAGTGACAGTGGATGGCATCCCTGTCTACCCGGGTTTGATTCATGGGGTGAGCATGTGGCGATACCCTGATCATGGGTTGGCTTTCAGGTCGGTTCATGGTCGTCGAGGATTAGTCCAGTGCCCGTATGGATCCAGGATACCTCGTCGACTTCGTGTAGGGATGTGTGCGTGTGTTATCTGCCGTTCAAAAAAGAAAGTTACAAAAAGAAATAAGTTAATAAAGGGTTCATTTTCAGTTTTCTATGGAAATTTTAGAAAACGCCTTTGGTTGAAATGGTGGAGTTTTCATTTTTCATTTTAGAAAATCGGAAACGAGTTTAAGTTTTTTTGGAAAACTACTAAAATCAGTTTTTTGATTTACATAGAAGTTAGAAAACAATTTTTTCCCGTTTTCTTGGAAAACTGAATGAACCAAAACACGTTTTCTAAATTTTCATTTTCCTTAGAATTTTTTTTTTTATGGAAAACTAGAAAATTTTCTACAAGTAAACACACCCTTAAGGTTCCAACATGTATTGAGGAGAAATGGTGCAAGTATAGCTGATGTGAGACCATCTCCAACAGAGGCTAGACGGAGGGAGATTGTCCGGGAGTGTCAATTGGGGGCTAAACGAGTACAAATTGTCTCAATAGTAGCCAGTCTCAAGCGTGACAAACTATTGCTTTGATACCATGTTAGTATGTGGAGCCTCATTATATTACTCTTCAAAAGAGCCGTTTTTTAATTGAGAATTAAGGTTCCAACATTAACTGTGGATAAATGGTCAAAGTATAGCTGATGCGGGACTCTAACTCGGTCCTTCCAATTGACGGTAGAGTCTAGACTGACACGTATGATTCCAAATGTCGAGATGGGGCTGAACGAGTACAAATGTCATTGTCAAGTCCCTAAAGTGGGAGACTTTGGTTTTGATACCATGTTAGAATATCTGAAACCCGATCGCATTACTTTCCAAAAGAACCCTTCAGTGGAGAAGAGGGGTTCTAACATATACAAGTCTAGCTGATGTCAGACTCCAATAAAAACTATCATCCTATCCTTACGAGGCAGTTGCCCGAGTACAACACTGTGTACATTGTTGATTGTATCCCATCCCAGATCCTACATTTGAGTGGAATATACCGCTTTAGTTTGGTTTTTGTGATTGTCACCATGAGATATTCAAAACTCTAAAGTTTTGCAGTTTGATGGGGTGTTTGGCTAGCGGTATTAAAGAGTAATTAATGGGAATGACACTAAAAGAAACGGTTTGGCTTTACATAATGGGTTCATTTCCCCGGAAGCCCAAATTTTCATTCCGATCAGGGGGGGTGAAAACTCATTCCCATTTGCATTCCCAGTTATTTTTATCTTATTTACCAAATGCCCTTGTTTGAGAATGAATTCATCCATCATTCAAATGACTTTCTGTTAGCAAATTTCTATTTCTAGTATTTCCTTATCAAGATTTTTTCTTGTTTTAACACGAAAACAGGGATCTCGACGGAGGAGGAGGCGTTGCCTTCAAGCGATGCATGAGCTTTCCATTTTCGGTAATTGGGTAAAGTTCATCATGTAGTTGCACCAGGTTTTTTCAATTCTGCAAGTCAATTTTTTTTGTAGCAGAATACAAGATTGAAGTGGATCTTGATATAGGCATTGTGGTGTTGATTCTGTGTTCTGTTTGTAATCTTATTTGTTGTTGTTTATAGGAAATCTATCATTTTATCATCATTTCATTTTGTTTTAAATTTGTAAGTTTCTTTTTTCTGTTTATGACAAGTCATGCAGAGTTTAGGGGTACTTTTGCAACATTGGAGCCGTTTATTAAACGTTTACACTACCAAGTGTTTATTGGTTACTTTACCTTAAGGGGGATGTTTACTTAAACACTTACTCGGCAAGTGCTTACCGGTTATCATATCGGACAATATTTTAGTCTCTTAAGATGGTGTCGTATGCAACAATTTACCCGGTAAGAGCTTACCGGGTAAGATTTGTAAATCTCACTTATCGGGTAAGACCCTCGGTTCATGTCATTGCTCTTACCCATACCGGGTAAGATTCTAGTCATTGTCATGTGCATCTCGTAAGGTAAATTGACCCGGTAAGCACTCACTGGGTAAGCGTCAAGTAAACGGCACCTAAGAATCTTATCCAATAAAAGTGACAACAAGAACCGAAAATCTTACCCAGTAAGTAAGAGTGATAATTAACTAGATAAAAATGTTCCATAAGATGCCATTTTAATGGACTTAAATCTTACTTGGTAAGTTAAACTGAAAATATTGATTCTTACTGATAAACGCTTATCAGGGAGCGTTGGGTAAGTGGCCCCTTGAGGGTCTGTTTGTATTTGGTTTGAATGTAGGTCCGAAATGAAATCCTGGTAACAAACATTCATAAATCATATGGAATAGTTGGTATCTCACAGGATTTTATATGATTTGTGTGTAATAATAACTTAGAATATGATTACGACAATCAATCAGTCTTGTAGTAATCGATTAATAAAAGTTAATTTAATCTTTTTAAAATTATTTAGAAGGATCGAAAATTTAGTTCAATTCCAAGTTTTACAAACCAAGATCCAAGTTCTTCCGTAAAATTCAAATCCCTTGAAAACATTCCTTCTAATCAAATGGCCTTTAGGCCCATTTGAAATCCATATGTTTTTTTTCAATAAAAACCAATGGTATTTAGAAATCTTATTGGGTAGTTGATAGATATTTTACAAAACGTTTCTAAAGTATTTGTTTATAGTAATGTTTTAAAATAGGATGTTGCTATATACACCTCGTATAAGTTTGAATAAGTTAAATGATTTGTTGCAAATGGATTTTCTTTACATGTGTGTGAAAGGAAATTAGTAATTTAGTAGGCAATAACACATGTAGCAATATATAAAGGTATGCTGAGGGGACTTTATCTTAACGTTTACCCGTAAACAGTTACCTTATCATATAACATTGTTGATCTTCAAAATAGTATTGATAAGCGTCTTAAAACATGGTAAATGCTTACTCAAACTAGAGTCTTTTTCCTCCATTAAGATTCTTGGTTCATATGATGCTCAATTAGTAACGCAAGTGATATTGGTAATGATTTACCAAGTAAAGAATTTAATAATAAAAAAGTTTATCATAACACATGAAATCCTTCCAATCGGAAAATTTGTCTATACTAGCCATATCCCAACCTAGGTATTGACTTTCTAACCATTTTCTTTCTCATTTTACCGAAACGACCACGGGTCCTTTATTTAAAAAGAGATCGTTAAAAATGGATCCAACTAAAAGATAAAACCAGACCCTTTAAAAAGAACTTGGGTCTGTTAAAAAGGACATCCTGTAGCTTTTTTTTTTACGAATCTATAATTAGTTATTTTTGTAAAATTGAGTGAAAATGGGTAGGTGATCAAAAAAAAAATTGAACGGCAAGTTAACGCACACACACGTTCCAGCGGTATCGGGCCTTCTTATGGGCAATCCCACTAATCCGTTGCAACCCGGCCCAATCTATGGTTGAACCCGACCTGCAGGTTTTAGGGGCCCTATGGACCAACCCGAACCAGCCCGAAACCCAGGCCCGAAGGACCAGATCCAGAGTCTGAATATTTCAGGAAAGTGTCGTCCGTAGAAATCGAACCCTAATAATGTAGTTTTTACCCGATGTTACTTATCCAACTGAGCTTTATTTTTTCGAATGGTTTTAACAGCCAATTTCCCTTCCAACCGTCATGTTTCCCGGTTCGGACCGGTTTTTCAAACTCTTGAATTTGACAACCAACATTTCCCCATTTTTTCCGCCATAGATAGCTAGCATTCAACTATGGCGTTTTCAGACACTGAAGACGACGAAAATGAAGAAGAAGAAGAAGAAGAAGAAGAAGAAGAAGAAGATATCCAATATAAGCATACAAGTTCCAATCTCACTCACTTTACTTCTCGAACAAACTCATGGACGAATGCGTGTAAATATATGTATGTTTGTTGTCGAAGGTTCGGAAGTCCTCAATTTGAGGATCCAATAAAGCTCACAGCCAACCAAAATGATGCCAACATTAGCAATCACATAAAAAAAATTCTGATTCTTTTCAATCAGACGATTTTTTTGATCCAATTCTAGGCGAAAGGTAAGAAAATTTCACACATGACAGGCATCATCTCCATCGTTGATCCATTTAAATTCCCTCTTAGGGTTTTGTTTCAGTTTTTTAATCCTTTCATCGAATTTGGTCGTTTACGTGGTTCGAATTGCTCTGGTAGCTTTTTATTCTGATGGATATCGTGAGATTAGGGCGTAGGAAGAGGCGGATTTGAAGAGGATGTATGTGTTATTTGGGAGGTTAGAAGTAGTAGGTATATATAGGAATTTAGTATGGGCGTGAACGAGATTCAAACTTTCGTGATCAAAATTGTGAAAAATTTGGGTCAAAATTGTTTAATTCGTGTTAAGAAATGCCCAATTCGTTTATGTATTGTGGTTTTCTTATTCCTATTCGTTTTGTATTTGTTCTTCCCGTTAGCTTTCGTTGGTTTAGCGTATTCTTTCCCTGTGTTTGTGTTTGCATTTGTTGTTCATAGAGTAATTATATTCATAGGTATGGATCGTCCGAAGGTTAAAAGTGTAGGAACAAAAGGTAAAAGATGGAGGGAATTGCAGTCTCGTAGGAGTTTTAGGTCTGTGAATCTTGTTCGTGGCCCGGATCGATGTGATCAGAGTAGTTCCATGGATAATCTGCCAGGTGTTCGACAAAATGCCAAAGAGACGAGCGATGAAGTTTTTAACGATAACTTGGTGATAGTGGGATCCGTTGTTGGTTCTCAACCTTTGATGCCTGAAGATCATTACAGATTCGACGAGGAGTATCGAAAATGTGGTTTTGATATTCGTAAAGATGCAATAACGGAAAGCGTGGATGTTTGTGAAGATAAAGGAGAGAAACGTGATCATGGGAAGAAGACCGTTCGATGGGTAGATGATGATGAAAAGAATCTAATGGATCTTGGAATCTCGGAGGACGAAAGAACTAAGAGGTTGGAGAGTCTGATGGAGAGAAGAAGATCGAGTAAATGGTCGGGTTTACAGATTAGAAGAAATGCAATGGGAAATGCAATGGGAAATGTAAGCTGTGGTCAAATTTCTAACCTTCATATCCCCAAAATAAATCCATTTCTTGCAAAAAGTTCAGGAGATCCGACTTCACCTCCTGGTTCAGCTCCATCTAACGTGGTCGAAAGCAACCCTTTTGACCTTCCTTATGATCCGCATGAAGAAAAGCCGATTCTAACCGGTGATGACTTCGAAGAAGAGTTCGTGGGTACTCCTCCCAAGAAAGAACCCAACTCCAGCAGGCATGTGAGATTCAGTTTAGGCAATTTCTCACCTCCAGAAACAACAAATTTTCGCAGTGATTTTGCCATCAAGCAGTTAAGCTGTGGGAAACTGGTAACTTCAACAGTAGGTAGGTATAATTTGCACATCTGACTTATATTTTGAGCTTATTGAAATATGACTGCTTGGTTAGCTTTTTGTAATGCTAATTGAAGTAGCATTTTTTCTGGTTATGCCCCTTGTATATCAACATATCTTTTTTGGTTATTTTATATTCGTATCTATCTTATTAACTAGTTTTTAAAAACCCAACTGGTTTATCGACCAATAACTAGTTTAAAACTTAATGAAGCAAATAGTGCTTAAATCATTCAACTTCGTATCATGATGCTGAATTTCGTTTTCTAGAAAACAAGGAAGATGACGGCAAACAACCTCAACAAGACAGTTCGATTCCTAATGATGGCATTGGTGATCACCATGCCAGAGAAGAAGGTGAATCCTCTGAAAAGGCGGCTGATGTGGTTGACATTGCTAACGAAGCAGCTGAACCTGAAGAAGCTGAAAAGGCGGCTGATGTGGTTGACATTGCTAACGAAGCAGTTGAAAGGGCGGCTGATGTGGTTGACATTGCTAATGAAGCAGCTGAACCTGAAGGAGCTGAAAAGGCGGTTGATGTGGTTCCCCTTGCTGATTCCATTCCTGATGAAGCATCTGGAACTGAAACATGTACGAAAGAAGAACGGGAGGAAGTGCACCGTGAGGTATCCAGTGATCAACAATCAAGTTCAACATGTTCCTCAAGCGAAGATGAACCCATCTTAAGGCCAAACAAAGAAGCAATCTTGCATTGTCTCAGTATGTCGCGAATGAGATTAGTTTCAGCAAGAAACAATTTTCTCAGACATGCTGAATCATACGACTGTGGTCCGTCAGCAATGTTTGAGAAATCAAAAACCGATGGTTTCTTTTTTGGGGGAAATAAGCGGATTCATTATCCTTCAGCCTGTTCTGTTGCTTCTGATATGCAAGTGGAGGTTTCAGAAGTTGGTTCACCTCCATCAACAAATATATCATCTCTAGATGATGAAGCTTCAATAGATACGGAAAAAGGTAAACGAGGTGTGATGAACTCAACCGACCCATCTGAAATGGATGTAAATGAAGCAAGTTTGAGAGAGATAGATGAGTGGAGTGAGGAAGAAACTACAGAAGACGGATTTTCAAGATGGGATTACAACCAAGAGCCTCTTGAATCAATCAAGATGCCAGAAAAGATGAGCGAACAAGATGCCCATTATTTTACAGAGAAAGATGGAAGATTGACACAGGATCCATCCTCTTCTTCGACTTGTGAGATGGATAATGAGGTTGGAAATCAAGAAATCAAAGACCAGATTTTAGAAACTGAAACGAAAGTATCTAATTCAGAGATGGAACATCAGAAACCCATATTTGTTTTACAGTCAGAATCATCAATTGAATCCAACTTTGCTCATGAAGTGGTGAATGAGTTTCAACAATCTGTTGAACCATTGGATCAATTCGTGCCTGCTAATCTACCACCAACTGAGAACGATTGTCTTCAGAAAGATCAACGAGTATGACAAACTATTCAAGCAGCAAGGTAGACGACCGGATGTCAAGAACCACTAGCATCGACAGTAAAAGTACACCCGGCAGTTAATTGAAGACCACCCCATCTCGAGATCAGGAAAATTTCAGGTGCACAATCTTAAAGACTTCGAATTTTTCAAAAAAGATCGAAAAACCACACGTGAAATGTTGAAAATTTCACCAAGATTGATAGATATTCGAACTTATAAATATTAGAACATCTTGGGCAATCGCACTATGCACAGTTTGAGTTAAGAGATAGATGATAGATGTAGAGGTATAGATACATATATAATATCCTAATGTTATTGTTATTATTATATTTGTACAACAATACAAAATTTTTAGTCAATTTGGATGTTAATGATCATTTCATTTTTGGCAAGGGTATAATTGTCTTTTATTAAAAATATTAATTTGTACCGGATCCTCCGGGGACCGGGCCGGACTTTTTGGATCTTTTGTACCAAATTGTATCTAGTGGGTTTTTAAGAACTAAAACGTAAATCTTTTATGAATTTGCGATTAAGTTAGATGCTTATGGTGGTCTCGTCTTTCTATCTATCGAAACCCTCGTGGTAAAACCCTGTATTTTACACCAACTGTAAGAGAATTCATGGCAGATTCAAAGAAGCAGATATATCATGAAAGGCAGAAGTTACAGTTTTGTCTCCTACACTCGCTCAACAATCTTTTCCAGGTTTTAAATTCGTTTCCGATTTTTATTTAAATCTTTGAATTCAATTGGCTATTATTTTGATTCTGTTTTTAGAAATTCTTTGGTGGGTTGTAATACCAACATAGGAATCATATCAGATCATATTGTTTGGAATAATGAGTTTTCGAAATTTTGATTAATTTTGCTGATTAATTACTCCATACATCCCCAAATTAGGTTTAGATTGATCCAATTTATGATTTAAATCTACCCTGTAAATATTAGCTAAGACCTTATTAATATTAGGATTCTCTCTTTCTAGTAATGATGGTTGATCATGAATAGTGATTCATATGTTTCATTTTGTATTAAGTTCATCATCTTTTTGTTATGATTCAGGATAAGAATGCATTTACACGAAAAGATTTGGATGATATAGCTGAAAAACTTGTCCTAGAAGATCCATACAAAGGAAATTGGACACGGTTGTCAGTTATCTTCAAGCCTCATCATAACTCACTAACAGGTAACTACGATATAAACGTGTTGATTTCTGCGGTGGAAGGAAAGGGGAAACGGGTAGTTTGGCATGATCGACGTAATAGAGCGTCTTCCATTGATCTTGACGAATCTGAAGGGAAATTAATGGGAATTGTGTTAAATATCCCTGTGAAAAGGTACGGTGGGTTTTGGAGGAGTAGACATTGGGTTTCTTTGAGAAGGATTAATGGGGTTTGGTATAACTTGGATAGTGACTTTGAATCTCCTTACTCGTTTGAAAGTACCGAAGAATTAAGGGATTTTTTGGATGGTGCCATTGATGGTGGTACAGAGGTACTGCTTGTAAAAGATGATGACTAATTAGCTACAATCGTAAATTGGAATGTTTTTAGGCACTTTAAAACTGGTTATAGGGTGAAGTTTTTCCGCTTATTGCACTTTAAAAATGGTATTGGAAGTTGAATATCTGATATGTGTTTTCTTTACAAGTTTGTAACTTCCTTGCTGCTTTATATAGAGGTTGTTGTGTTATCAAACACATGGTTCAATGGATATAATCATTTACTCTGTTGAGAAGAAAAGAGTTAAAGTTTACATCCATCAACCTAATTCTTTCTTTGTCAAGATTCTTGTATATTCAATTTCTTCTTATGTTTTAGTCCCGCAAATTTTTTTAGCAAGCTTTATTTTTTCATTTCACACACTTTGCACAACCCAGGGTTTTCGCGAAAACAACTGCTCTACTCTTTGGGATAAAGGTTAGGTCTGCATACATCCCATCCTTTATACAGTTATACCCCACCTCTGGGTGGGACATACTGGGCTTGTTTGGTTTCTATTTGTGTTTGTAGCAAGTGCTCTATTTGATAATGGGAAAAAAAAGGTTAAAATGAGATGAAAGTGAAGCTATCAGCAGGATTCGGGAGCATTTGAGACATCATTGAGTTGGTATGATATTTTTTCCTTCGCTTTTAGAAATGCCATGCGTACATTTTCCAATTTAATATAAGTTTGGTGTATGCTTACTGATTTGTGACCAGATGAAGCTAGATGTGTATTTGAGCTTTTAGAAATACTATTTTTGGTATCTTTTCTTGATTGTTAGCGCATAAAAAGGGGGTTTCTTTCACACACGACTACTATTTTGTATTTTGACCGCTATAAGAACATGGTGGGTGATTGATGAATTATATCAATAGAAATCCATTTACTTATTATTGAAGAGTGCATCTTTTTTGTGATAGTTGTGCATAGTTTCATTTATTCTGATAATGTTGTGGTCCCATTTAGTTAAAAATAGTCTTGCTTGAAGCAACCGAAAGTTTAATCCTGTTCTGAAATTATCTCTTAAATAGAAGTATAAAACGCTCAGATCAAATGATCCTTAGATTAGGGGGGTGTGTAGTTTTCACACTTTGGTTATGTCTTTCATGTACTTGCCTCTATTTATATTGTTGTTACTTACTCATATCTGACTTCCTCTATTGTAATTGCTTATTTATATCTAGCTCTTTTCAAATCTTAGTTTATTTATCTTTTTCACTTCCACACAATTCTTTCTAGTCGGGGTTATTTTCGAAAACAACCAATCTACTCTTTGGGGTAGAGGTCACGTCTGCATACATCTTACACCAGACAGTACCTGCGGATGGAATATACCGGGCTTGTTTGGTTTTGTTTAAATATGCATCTGAACACAACCCCTTGTGGATCCACCGAATGGGCCTTACATGTACACACCGTTAAATATTTATGATACTACCCTTCCCCACAAATTAAATGTAGGGAAGATGTTATTTAATATATTCACACCCAATGAATAGTATTTTAGGAAGAGAATTCTTTATATGCAAGGCTCTATAGGTCCACCTAATAAACTATGAGTTCTTTCTTAGATACTCTGCCATCTTAAAATAATTGTCTACGTTTCTATTTTAGTCTATCCTAGAATAAATGTCCACTTTTAGAAGTAAATGTTTGCTTTCCAATTCTACTCATAGTTATGAGATGATGAAATTGATCACTCTTTATTATTAAGGATGAAATTGTCATTTCGTTAATTAAAAAGCGTAGTAGTTTCTAATTACGCAGTTTTATGATTGTTTGTCTTTTTCATTGCGGAATGTGGACATTTATTTTGGGACGTCCAAAGTACTATATGCCTTGTAATAAATATGTAATACATATTGAAAATGTGGAAAATATTTTTCTTGATGGGGTTGTCATATTCTGTTAAAAGTAGTACTTTTCACACTCTAGAAAGGCATCTATTCTATTTCTTGTTAATTTAAAGCACAAAAGCTAAGTGTGTCTTTAGGGAAATTGTCTAAAAGAGCCATTTTTTAACCACCCCAAATTCACTTTATAGCTGCTTTTCCACATAAATACTGTATTTAAAATACATAATTGCCTGAAATAGCAAAGATTTCACAAGTGGCATTTTATCAACTTGCTAAAGTGTATTTTTATGAATATTACATTTATAGTAGATTTTGTAAGTTGCTAAAGTAATGCTTGCGAAATGTTGACATGGAATGCTACACCCATGACCTCGTTGATAAAAACCCTTGTACCGTACAACTTAGCAATGCGTAAGTAATGATTCTGTTGTTATATTGCATATAAAGACCTCCTACCACCTCTCTTAACACACACACAATACATTGACAGTGTATGTATATCTTGAACTTGATTCTTTGTCTTCACATCTACCCACCCCCACCCCACAAGCACACACAGTTTTGTGTGTAAACACACACAGTTAAAGGCTACCATGTCCTGCAAACCCAATTCGAGTAAACGGGTTGGCGGTGGAACAAAGATTTGCAGGTTTCTAGTGCCTGTGAGATACCTTAAACATGTCGGTGATTGGATGGTGGCGGTCCTTCGTTTCGTGGCTCCCGGAAAACAACGTTCCAAGAAGGTTTCTTCCTCGGAAACGCCAAAACGGATTTCTTTGTCTCCACTCGATTCGCAAAGAGCAGAAGCCATTAAAGATTGCATCGAGTTCATCAACTCATCGTCTTCTTTAACCAGGTCCAATTCCGTTTCATGTTGAATTCGTTCTTGTTTTTTTATTATATGATTCGTATTCGATTTTAAGTTTTTAGGGGTTGTTTGGTTACCTCTTAATAGTTTCATTTAGAAGCAACCTCTGAATCGCTAAGAGGTGAATCTTGTTTGGCACAAAAAAGGCGGACTCTTAATGGCTCTAAAACCCTGTGAATGATTTTGTATCTTGGGCCTCCCTTAACCATTCAACACCGCAATTCCATTCTAAAACAATTACCAAACAACCATATTTTATTCATTTTGCGCTTTATCATAACAGCCTCTTAATCATTCTGACTACTTAATAATTCTGCACCAAACTATTTAGCAACTGCCAAATAGACCCTTAAATTTTAAACTTAAAAACCCGATGTTTATATTTGATTTCAGAGATTGTTCGGAAATCGATGGTAGGGTTAGTAGTTGGATCTTGTAAGTTGTAATGTTGTTGGAGAAGATGTAGTTGTACAATTGAATGAAAGAAGAGAGACATTACATGTTATGTGGTTTTATATGTGTCGTGGCTTTGGTGTTTCCGTACAGTGTAGGCTCTACATGTTTTTTCTTTGTTAAAATTGACCATTTTACCCTTTTGTTGAATTTTTGTTGTTGCAAACCGGGTTCTTGTTGAAACAGTCTTTTTGTCTCTTGGGTTGGATATTAGGTCATCGAGCAATTTATCTTTTAATGTTTGGCGGTGGATCTGGGATTTTTGTCGAGTGGTTCTGTGTTTAAGAGGGATCAAAGCTTGTAAGGTCACGGTTTGATCCTACCTCGGGAAAAGTCAATTGTGTTGATTAGTTTTCCAAATGAATCTCGAGGATTTTTTAAAGGTTTTTTGGTTGAGTTGGTTCTTTTAGTTAATTTTGAAGGACTTTTTTCGGTTTTTCTGGTTGATGTTTCTTGTATTTTTAAATATCCTTGAACAGGGTTAAGTTCTGGTGAGACCAAGCTTCCGTGAGACCGGTGAGACCAACATATTTTTTATGAAACTTCACATAAAAACACTTGTGAAGGTAAAAAAATTGAACATTCATCGTAAAAACATACTAAAAAACACTATCGAAGAAAAAAATTTCAAAAAAACATAAAAAAACGAAACCTTCANGATATTTTTTGCATCGAAAGTGAATTTTTAGGTCTGCTTATTCGAGTTTTATTTACCTTTATGGTGTTTTTTTTGCGAAGTTTCATACGTTAGGTATTGGTCTCACGCGGTCTCACGGTAACAGCTTGGTCTCACCTGATCCTAAGTCTCCTTGAACATCCTCTTAAAGTTTAGCATGTTCATCTTTCATACTAGAAAAAGTTCTACTTGTGAGAATTGCTTGAGCATGTGCACATGGTAGAAGAGGGTGTAAAGTTTTCCAAATTTAAAGAATTTCCCGTTAGAAGTAACTTCAAAATCAAATTTTTAGAGACAATATTTTATTGGATGAATGAAATACTTTAATAAATAAATCAATGTAATCTTTAAAATGAAGAATCTGTTGAAGTTGAACTTATTTTTGCTTTAGAGATTTTGAAGTTTCGTTCTCTATTTTAAAGAATCTATCAGAGATCCTCTAGTCAAACTCATTTGAATCATGACCGATTTTGGTTAGTTTTTATCTTTTAGATGTCTTTGTATTTGTAATGGACTTTTACCCGTTTTAATTTGCTACTCAATCTGTCCATTGTACTCCTTCGAATAAAGCTATGTTTGTGGTAAAGAGCTTGTTGTGCTAACCAAACTTAACAGAACAAATGGTAATCGGATACGGGAGAGAATTAAAAAGAATCATGTTTTGTGTCATTGTCAATGTCATCTTCACTATGAGAAGGGTATGGAAATAGTTGGTTTGTGTTATTTATGGATTAAAATAGACTAAATTTGAAAATTGTTGTATGATTTGTATCGTTATCTTTGATCATCGTGTAAATGACTTTTATTCATCCCACAAAGATTCCCTTGAGCGTTATATTAGCTTTAATGGTAACCCAATATTCTTCTATATAATTGCAACTGTTGTATAATATAAAATAATATTTTTTTGTTCTCGTGGATGAACTTTCTTTCATAAAAGAAAATAATAAGCTTAGTAAAAAAATTGAGGATTCTTGCAGGTTCGTTGAATTTTTAACTTTGAAAACCTATATAATATGTAATACTTCCAAACCTATATAATATGAGATATTGGTTACTTACTTTCCACAATAAAGTATATCAGAATTTATAAAAACTGATTACCATAAATTTTTAATCGATAAGATTATGGACACCTATGATATCGCAATATATATATATATATATATATATATTGCTAAAGGGGTCTCGAATGATTGAACGTGCAACATGAGCCTCGGTCGATGATATAGTTACCGCTTTAAATAGATATCTCCTAGTCTCTCTCTCCTCACTGCGGCAATCCAACCCAAACATGTGTATGAACCACCTAGGGTTCAATCTGTTGAATAATGTATAAAATAAATTTAACTTTATATTTTATGACAAAAAATACGAAAAAAAATCCAACTTCTTTGTAATATTGTATGTGTAACAACGCTACCATTGTGAACTATTTTATGCCACCACCTGCGACCCACGTTGGTAAAGGACAACCGTGAATCAAGCGTGGCAACAGTATAACGTTTTCGAAACGACAAACTTGAAGTGGTGGGACACAATTAAATACATATCAAATGTATTCCATGCTCCAGAGTTCGTAAAAAATAAAAGGAGGAAAAACCTAAAATACAATTAATAGGTCACGTGGATGACATGTGACTGCTACTCGCATTAATTGTTCATGTTATGATTTATGTCACGCCAAAGGTGTTAGTTTTTTACATAGTCATTGACTCAAATGATGTGGTTGTTAAATCTTTCAATGTCAGCTTTGAAAAGCACATCTAATGTCACTCTATGTTCAAGGTAGTGATGCACCTTTAAGATCAACGCTTATAAGTCACGACAAAACTTACATGTGTTTTAAGACATGGCTAATACTAAAAACGACTCATCATATCATATATGTATACATATGTGTGTTTTATACTGCTACACAATGATATAAAGTAACTTAAATTCATTTAAATCGAACAATAAAAAATCAATGCTGATATTATATATCAAAGAGCTCAAAAAAGACAAAAAATAAAATAAGACTAACATTTAAGAACAAAACCAAGCACCACAAAGCTCAGAAACTCGGGCTACGGACAAGAAGGTTGTGATTGAGATTTGTATACATCACCCCCTTGCATGCAAGGAAGTGGGCATGCAAGATGGAATTGGAAAGGTAGGTTAGTCTTTGCAACCGGATCCAGTCTAAGAGATGAGCTAATAACCATATAAAATCCGCACCATGACATGGGTCAAGATCCATGGGGGACAGGGGTGGACTTGAACTTTTTTCAAACGACGACACAATTTAACTATAAGAAACAAATATGTATATTCTTTTTTTACAAAATAATCTAGGTGAAATCATAAACAGGAAAATTTCAGAGGTTATATGAACTTTGTTAAAATAAAACCATAGAACTTAATGTTTATTATTTTGTAATACCACTTCGAAAAAATCTTGGATCTGTCTCTGCTAGAGATGCTTTGGCTTGTGTCTTGCTTTACACAACTACTATAGAGTTAACG
>LUCG01133852.1:276-15135 GCA_001633085.1 Carthamus tinctorius
ATATGAATCTGTTAAAAATAGTTAATGTGTGAATTACATAAGTTCATATATGAACGTATATATGAATTACACATGCTTAGGTATGAACGTATAGTTCATATATGAATCACTTAAAAATATTTCATATGTGAACTACACAGATTCATATATGAACGTATATGTGACTCACAAATGTTCATGTGTGAACGTTGATGTGATATTTCTAGACTATAAAAATGCCTTCTAATTTTAACATTATAGTTTCTTAGGGAATACTTTTCCAAAATGTATTCAACTATACCCAAAATGTTATTGTATGTATTCAACTAAAAAAATGTTATTCAATGTATCAAACATTATTTTTACGCCTCATTCGGGTAAGGTTTTGGGTAGCCATCCAAATAGTGATGGCCAAATAGCGGGGTCGGGTCGGGTCAGGCCGGGCTGAACCCAAAACCGGATTGCTACAATAAACAGGCAAACCGGTTTGGCCATAAACCGGTTCGGGCCGGGCCGGGCTTTTAGAAGATACAGGCAACCCGTTTAGGCTGGGCTGTAAGCCGATTTAGCCAAACCAGTTCGGGCCGGGCCCAAAACCGGTTTGGCTTCGGTTCGGCCGATTTTCGAAACTTTTTTTTTTGAATCTTCGTTTGATTTTTTTGTATATACTATTATTCTAATAAGTAATAACTACTTAATTAGAACTAGGGAACTCAAGAGTAGAGAATACGAGGTCTAGGGAATACGAGAATGAGAACTAGAGAAACAAATATTGCAAGAAACAAATATACGAGAGCCGAGAAATGAGAAAGTTAAGCGCTTTTTTGCTAGTTGGGGAAGTGATGGTTTGATCCATAACACCCCCTAGTATTTATATACATTTGTAGCTCAAAAAAAACCAAAAAAATGGCTAGAAATCGTCCCAAACGGTCACATAATGGCTAGTCCAACGGCTACTTTTTTTGAAAAATTTGAATTTCGGATCGGGCCGGGCTGAACCCGGGTCAGGACCGGTTCGGGCAGGATTTTCCGTAAAAACTCAAACCGGACTGGACTTTCGGGCTATAAATTGGGCTGGACCGGGCCGGGTTGAAAACCGGCTTGGCACCGGGTCAGGGTCGGGTTGGCTCATCGGTTCAATTCGGTTCGGTTTCGTTTGGCCATCACTACATCCAAAGGTTCCTCATCCCGAACGGCAAACCCCATCCCACCATTCCCTTTCTCTCTATCTCTTTCTTCTTTTCCTTTCTTTATTAATTATTTAATAAAATAAAAAGTGTAGATACGATTGGATTGAATATGACACATGTTTTAGATAATTTTGAATAAGTAACGAAAAGCTGACATGAGACTGATGCAGCTTTGAACACATTTGGGTAACTTGACAAGTATGACTTGGGGGTCTTTTAAGGCTATGTTTGGCAAACTAGCTGATAAGTTAACTTATGACTGATAAGGTAGCTGGTGACTGATAAGCAGTGGCGAATCTAGAACAGAAAACCACGTGGTTCCCTTATTAAGTTTAACTATGCTTTTGTCGGGTCGGGTCATTAAAATTAAAAATCAAACATATATATATATATATATATATATCACATAGTGATATTAAAGTTAGTGTTTTTTTATTGGGTAAAATATGATTTAACCCGTAAACTTTATACTTAAAAATGGTTTAACCCGTAAACTTGTTATAACGAATGTTTTAATCCCTAAACTTGTTATAACTAAGGGGGTGGTTGGTTCACTTTAGGCAATAAGAATGAAAAAGAAAATGGGAATGCAAGAGAATGGGAATAGAAATGAGCATTGCATTGATGCTGCTTGGTTAACACAATATAATCAATGAAAAATTGTTTTATATTCAAAGAATATGTTCTTCCAACTTGAAAATACAAAAGATGTTTCATTTAAGATCAAGAGATGGAAAACATATGGAAAAAAAGAACCAAGTAGAAATAAATTTTTCATTCCCCCCAATTTGGTTAGAAATGGAAATTAATGAATCTGCAGGAATGATTCCATTATATAATATCAGACCAAGCAACAGTTTTTATTATCATTCTCATTCATTGCCCTGCAATACCCCCAAACCAAGCGCCCCTTAATTGTTTTAGCCACTTGACCTGCTACAACAAGTTACTACACTTTTAAAAATCACTTTAATCCCTAAACTCATGGATAAAATATGATTTAACCCTTAAACCTTTTATTTAAAAATGGTTTAACCCCTAAACTTTTTTAATGATTGTTATGATCCTTAAACTTTTTATATTATTTGATTAAATACTTAAACTTGTTGAACCTAATTATTTTTATCCCTAACATAATTCAATACAACATTCTACCGGCTAAACACCCATTCACGATTGGAAAAATCCTACATTCGTTCGTCTCCAGTCCAATACAGTTTGCAACTCGATTAAATCGATCTTCTTCGCCAATAATCTCTTCCTAAACTCGTTGTTACATTTGATTTGATTTCATTTCTGTCATTTATGTGCTTGATTTGTTGCGCATTTAATGTTCATCAGTAATCTACGCATTCAATTTTAGGTAAATCTGCATCACGATGAACATAGAGTCACCAAACGTCTTATAATTATTATTATTTTGTTAAATTTTTGGTAAATTTGATTAATTAGTCTATTGTTGCTTCTTACACTAAATTTTATTGATTACATCTGATCAAGGGATATGAAGATTAAGAAATGCAAGTTAGAGATATTCAAGATCATGTGTTTTGGAAGTACTTCAAACTAGGGTTAAACATTCATTAGAGATCAAAAAATAGTTTGGTTAAACAAGTTTAGATATTTAATCAAATACTATAAAAAGTTTAAGGATTATAACACACATCAAAAAGTTTAGGGGTTAAACCATTTTAAAATAAAAAGTTTAAGACTTAAATCATATTTTATCAATAAGTTTAGGGACTAAAGTGATTTTTAAAAGTGTAGTAACCTACTATAGCAGGTCAAATGGCTAAAACAATTAATTATAACAAGTTTAGGGATTAAAACATTTATTATAATAAGTTTAGGGATTAAAATATTCATTAAAAAAGTTTAAGGGTTAAACCAATTTTAAGTATAAAGTTTAGGGGTTAAATCATGTTTTATCCTTTTTTATTTGGTGTGGTTTTCTTTTGTTTGGTATTTAGGCCAGACTTAAATTTGTTGGGTCTTAAACAAAAAATTTTAAAATTATAATAATGTGCACAAATAGAGTCAAACCCATGACCTCTTGTATATAGCACAAGGTGTTACCCAACACGCTAGCATAGTCTTTGGTTTCATTATGTTGCGAAATAAAATTTTAAGGTAGTTCCTTAAAACCTTTTAAGGTAGGTCCCAATTTTTTTTTATATAACTTCTAGTAAAAATGAAAAAATCAGGTAGGTCCCAGGACCTACCTAAGCTATAGGTAAATTCGTCCTTGCTGATAAGGTAGCTGATAACTGAAAAGGTAGCTGATGAATAAGTTATGTTTGGTAAAAACTAGTTGATAAGGTAGCTTATGATTGTAAAATGACAAAAAAAACACATGCTTGAAAATTAGTGGTATAAAACTTAATAAGAGTATATTTGAAATGAAAAATAAAAAGTCCCATAAGTTATTAAAAAATTAATGAGAGTAGCTTTTTAGCTTTTTTAAAAAGTCTCATTAGTCATCAAAAACTAATTTATAAGTTATCTTATGGTTCATTCAAAAGTTATTTTTACGGATGCCTAAGTTTAGAGTCTCGCGTACTCACGTGTTACAAGTCAAAGTCAACACTTCTGGAACCATCCTTCTTGCGTCAGCGTCTACGTAAACCAACTAACCATAATTTGCCCCCTTCCTCAAGCCATGTTTACGAGTTTCTCCCATATTATACACACACATAAATAAGCAAATATCTCCTCAATTGAGAGCTAAGCTACCGACGATTTTCCCTATAATTCGCAGTTTTCATCGTCATTCTAACAACCAATAAAAGGTAATTTCTCTCGATTTTTCAATCTGTGTAAATCCATTCTTTCACTCTGGTTTATCTGCCTTAGAGAAAACATGATCTTTACGCCTTTGATTGATATATCTCCCTTTCGGAATTTCATGATTAAAGATGCCTGGGTATCTCTTACAAGTAATTTAGCGATAATCTTTTGTGTTTTTGCTGCTTATGATGGTTGAAATGTTGTTCAATTCGTTGTTTTTTTCTTGTTAACCCTTTGAATTGCGACCTAAAAATAGAGAATTCTGTTGCTTATTGCTCTAGATGTTGTGTGGTTTGATGCATTTCTAATGATCGAAGCCTTAATTTTATGGTTGATCGATGTATGAAGTTAAGGTCGTATGTAGGCCTCTTTTGGTAAAATTTGGAACCCTAGGATTAATTTGATATGATGAAGATGCTACTTAGTAGCACTTTTAGATAGTTATGGCGATCTCCCGTGCAGTACCTTGCAAATTAAGTTTGAATTTTGGGAACTCGCAAATTGGCTTCCAAGCGTCTATTACATGGTTGTTGTTCTGGATTCTATGAGCTTTGACCTCTTAGTAACCTGGTAATGCACTGAAAGGTGATGACATCCAGGCTTCCAATTCAAGTTTTTTGGTTAGTAATAGCCACCTATTTCTTGCAGGAGGTAAAAATGGAGCATGGAAGTAATTTCCATGAAATATCGGTTACATGGAGGGGGAAGAAGTATGTTGTGACTATGGATTTAGGTGCCACTCTCGAAGAACTGGGGCTTGAGTTACAGAAACTGACTGCAGTGAAAGAAGACACTTTGAAGCTCATCGTTCCATCCTATAAAATGTCGAAATTGTTATCCCCTTTCTCTGATGAGCACTCTCATCTCACTTTGCAAGAAACATCCATTGCTGAGGTGCCAAATATTTTCTTTTCAATTCTTTGCTTATAGTAAAATAAAACATACAGTCCAGGTTTTCTGTTATATCTTGGATTTTTGAATTGTCTGTTGCTTACTTTATACTTTCAGGGGAAACCTATACGAATGATGGGAGCACTGAAAGAAGAGGTTGATCAAGTTCAAAAAAGTGCAAGGACGGACATGAGGATAATTGGATTTGATGAAGAGGAAAAGCGAATGAGGCAAAGAATGTCAAACGGGTTTGATACCCAACTGAAGCTTCCTCAAGGAAATTATATCTTTGGTGGTTTTAAAACACTTGATCTTCCAGGAATCGAGGTACTTAATGACTTTTGTATGAGAAAACTTGTTGATTAATGTATTGTCATTTAATCAAGTTTCATGTGGATATACTGAAGAGTCTCTATACATGTAGCTTTATATAGCTTAGGTGCCAGGATCACATGAGTAAAGATGTTTCTACCTTTATGATTCTGCTTGAGCCGTTAGCTGAAATTGTTAGAGATACATGGAGTAGATATTTCGTTAGACCTTCGTAGGTAGTCTGGACGTACACGATCATTATCTCTTAGATTAGATTGTGCTTCACTAGAAGAGGAAGTTTGAATATTCTAATGCCTTCATATTATTAGTCTTTTGTGGTTGCTGGGACCTAGGATGATGTTTCCTGGTTCATGGTTCTGGCTTCTGTGACCTTATGTATGAAAACTTTGTGGCAGAACACTAAAATGCAAGCTTTTTCTGATGTTCTGTTGAGAAGTTACATTATCTTCTGGCAATTGAAGCATAAAGTATCACAGAAGACCAAGACTTAGATTTCTCTGTATACCTGTCACATTTACGACTAAGCTTGAGTCCTTGACATATAGATAAGACAACATATTGTGAGCCTTTCAAATTGTCATGGATGCGATCATATGTCTTTTTTTCTTTCACTAAACTGTGGTAGGACAAAGTTTTCATGAAAAATGACTTGATTATATGTGCCTTATAGTTGAATCCTCCAGCTTCAGAGGCATTGAGACTAATGCACACTCTTGCTGCGGATCGAGGAATTGTTGCTGTCATGAATAAGGTATTGCTGGTGTTAGAAACACTCCGAGTTTAATTAATATTTGAATAAAAACTAGCATGCCGTGTATTATGTTGCTAATTGTGATCTCCGTTGTCTATGCAAAGCATCAATGGCGTGTGGGAATCATGACCGAGATGGCCCCGGAGGGGTATGTTGGCGTAAGTCCTGTGTGCATCCTTGGTTTAAACAAGGTAAAGTTCACTTCTGATCATAGGAAAAAAAAGTTGGTTTCCTTGTTTCCATTTTTCTGATCATCGTTGGTTATGATGTGGTGGTACAGAATAAAGGTGAGGAGATATCTTTGCGTCTTCGAACTGATGACCTTAAGGGTTTCAGAAAATATCAGAGCATTAAGAAGACTCTTTTGCATGAACTTGTAAGCTTCTATGTCATTCTTAACTTTCTTTCTTCCTGTAACTACAACTGCATGATGTATTGCCATCAGAACAAATTATGTTGTTTTAAGTAACTTATAAAGGGTTTTTTTCACTCACTCGGTTCTCTCTTCAGGCCCATATGGTTTTCTCTGAACATGATGCGAACTTCTATGCGCTAGATAAACAGGTAAGATTAGCATCCACTAATCGTTCTTCTTCTATAACAGAACTCTTAATCATAACCCCTTTTGCTAATCCTATTTCATTATGAGCAGCTTAACCAGGAGGCAGATGCTCTAGACTGGACAAGATCCACGCGACACACCTTAAGCGGGGCCCAGAAGTATCAACAGCATGAACCGGAGTTTCATGTTTCTGATATTACTAGTAATAGTAGCTCGTCTCATAAACTTGGGGGGAGCTCATCGTTAGATTCACTGGCTAATGCTCGGGCATCTTCAGTTGCTGCTGCTTACCAGCGTCTAGTGATTGCATCCAATAATCCATCAAAAACACCCGAGTCACTTACAGAACCTGATCCTGATGATTCTATGGACATTAGCGAAGGTCAGAAAAAACAAATTTATGAACCTGATCCTGATGATCATGAAGTATTGACCAAACACTATGAGCCTGACCCGGATGATGATATAAACGATGAAGCCATGGAATCTGAACCATGCAGAGAAATGACAGAAAACAGTATTACTTCTGAGATTAATCCTAGTGAAACTGAAGAAATTCTGGTGAGTGTCTCTGAAAATGAAGTTGAGAGTGGAAGCAATGAACCTGATCCTGATGATTCTTGTTCAGACAGAAAGACAGGCGCAGAGCCAGACCCTGATGATTCAGATGTCATGTTACATGATGAAGAACTACAAAGAATTCAAGATCCTGTTATGGTTGCTTGTAATCGTCTGAAGAAGTCCATTGAGACCCTGCAATCCGAAGTCAGTCCCTCTGAGGCCGCCGTGGTTTTTCAGACTCTCGTTAAGATAGTCAGGAATGTTATTGAACACCCTGATGAAACAAAGTTCAAGAAATTACGCAAGGTTTGTGATAAAAGATCTGCGATTGTAAAGATTCATTTTTCTTATTACAATCACTTAAAAAACTCATAATTTTTCTGGTGAATTCATCTGCAGGCCAACCCTGTAATCCAGAAGAACATAGCAAGTTACAACGGTCAGCATCTTTCTTCATTCTGATTTCAAACTTATTTTTTGAGCTTATTGAAAAAACCCCATTTGGTTAGCAATAAACTCATATTTTCCTAATGATTTTTTCAACATGTTATTTGACATTATTATCTAGTTTATTGGTTAACTTTTACCAAATATGACTAGTTTATGAGCTAGGTGATTCAGCCGCCAGTTGGCTTATTAGCAAAATTTCTGAACATATTAATGATGTGACGCTGATTCTTGTATGAAGCCACATCATTTAGGACACTTTCTCATTTCATGTTTGTGTTGTTGCAGGTGCAATGGAGATACTGTTTTTGATTGGTTTTTGTGAAGATGTGGTTCAAGATGAGATTGGGAGAGCTGAATCTTATTTGGTATTGAAGAGGAATGATCCAGGCTTGTTGTGGCTGGCCAAATCCTCTTTGGAGACATGCATTGCTTTCTAGACCATTGTTAAAGAAAAAGAACAATGATTCAGTTGCATAGAGAGATTGGAGTATTTGAATTTGTACATGATTTGCATATAAAGGGCTTCTTGTAACACCAGTTAAAAAACCATTGGTTGCATTAATCGCTTTGAACATTGTTGAGTCATCATCGCTTTCGGCCCTGGCCATTGTAAAATATGTAATAACCATCTTAATCATTCAGCTGTGGTTTTTCTTTTTTTGGTTGTATGAAGTTGCTCTACTCTTTGGAATCATATTTCTAAGTTCTGTTTTTAAACATGAAATTGTGTTTTTGGTTTTGGTTTAATTTAAGGTGATTGGACTACTTGTTTGAGTATTGATGCTAACCATCAAGTTTGATAAAATTCATCGGATATTCAAACACCATACAAGAGTTCAAATGGAAACTCAAAATCTGATTGCGAACGTGAGGACCGTTGAGGTCGTGCCACGAGGCATATTCATTCTGAATAATCATGTATTATTTAGAGTAAATAATACAACCTTTAGTGTTAATGTTGAATAATATATGATGTTGTATTATTCACTTTGAATAACACTGGACGTTGTGTTATTCACTCAGAATAATACATGATTATTCAGAGTGAATATGCCACGTGACACGCTCTCGGCTGTCCTTGCGTTCGCAAAGAAAAACGAGTTTTCATTTAAACCTAACCCTCTAAACCTCACATGTTAATGAGGCTTCATGTCATAAAATAACGAAATATTCGATAAATATGTCAAAAATTGATAGTTTAGGGACCAAGGATGACAAATTATATATACATCAGGGGCCGCAAACAAGATAAATAGATAAACGTAATCGGCAGCAGGAGGAGGGGTTTTAACTTGTGGAAAAACCCCAAGCAACAAAACACTGCTGCTGCTACTACTATGATTATGAAGAGGCGTTGGTGGAGTAAATCTGCACAAATATGTTATCGTATTCATCGTTCTTTCTCATCTTCAACTGTTTCTCATGAACCCTTGAAGCCCCCTCCCTTTTTCCCTCAAAGAAGAGTTGTCGTCACTGGTAATTTCTTCTCTCCATCGTTCAATCTACTCTGCTATTCAGATTCCTTGCACATTTTCAAATATAATGATAACAGACAGCGACTGTTCCATTTTACATCAGAATAGGATTCTTAATTCTGATTTTACACCAGGTGGAGGTGGCCGATAGTGGCTACTGGTGGTGGTAAACACTAAAACAAATACCATATCAAAGTTATATACCAAACGATTGTTAATTGGTAATATATTAGTTTCTGTCTCATTTCTGTAGGTGGAACAAAAAGAAAAAAACATTTTTGTACCTTGCGCCAAACAGTGAGTTTTGTCCGGTTCTGTCATGTCCCGTCTGTTCCATGTACCAAACGCAACCTCAGTTTTGATTTATCGAACTTAATTTAAGTTACCCCTTCTAACAATATTTAGTTTGTAATCTGCGAAAACTGGTTTGAAGTTAAGAAAACGAGAATTATTAATGTCAATTTTGGATATGAAATGTATATGGTTTGATTTTTCATATATAGAATAGGACTCTTATGATTGGAAGAGAGTTCACTTCTCATTGTAGAACTGTATTTCTTATAATGACAAAAAGTATTTGTGTGATTAAAATTGCTGGTTTAGTTGACTTGTACATCCATGGTCTTAAAAAGGGGCACTTGAATTTGGGGTTGCATGGAACCATAATGATGATTGGTTACCCTGTGGGTTAATGGATTATTGAGTTTACTTTGGGCTTGTTGTAGGTTTAGGGATGGTTACACCATTGGGTTGTGGAGTAGAAACTACATGGAAGCGCTTAATTAAAGGGGAAAGTGGTATCAGGGCTTTATCTATTGAAGACCTGAAGATGAGTGGATTTGACAGTGATACTCAATTGTATACTTTTGATCAGTTGACTTCCAAAGTGGCTGCTATCGTACCTTGTGGTGCTGAACCTGGCGAGTTCAATGAGGCATTGTGGCTTGATTCTAAGGTATTAACGATCTGTGTTGGAAGCTGAAACTTAGCGTGGGCACAAATTTATTGTTTTGATGATTTCCGCATGGTTCAAATGAGAACTGTAAATAATTTGAAAACCTGGGAAAATTATGCATGATAAATGTCATGCTAGATATTCATCACGGAAGTTATTCATGATGAATAAAAGAGTTATTCATCATGAATAATAAATGAAATAGTTGGGTCCCAGGTTCTCAAAAACATTTATGGTTCTCATTTGAACTTTCCCTTTCTCAAGTGTAGCCAAGTAGCCAACCATATAACTGCTGCTCGGATGTTTCGTTTTGCAGCATGGTAAATCAATTGCAAGGTTTATAAGCTATGCACTATGTGCAGCAGATGAAGCACTTAGAGATGCCAACTGGATGCCCTCTGAGCAGGAGGAGAAGGAGAAAACTGTATATACTACATATGTGTTTCGTGATTGTGCTGTTTTGCCTTCTCTCTGTTTATTTCATTTTGTTTCTAACTTGAAGGAATCAGGGAGTTTCTATAGGTGGGGGAATTGGAAGCATTGGTGATATATTGGATGCCTCACGATTGATCTGTGAAAAGGTTTGGTTTTGTACAGTTTTAAGCCCAAAAGCGGACGGTTCATGGTTTTTATTTGTTTCTTTCTTTAGATTATTGATGTCTTGATCAGGACTTCTTATATCTGCTTTCTAAACCAGAGACTCCGCCGTCTTAGTCCTTTTTTCGTTCCTCGGATATTGATCAACATGGCAGCTGGTCACGTAAGCATGAAGTATGGTTTCCAGGTGTGTATGCTTGATACCGTTGTTGCTCGCACTTTCCATTGAATGCAGGAGCTTGATTAAAGAATTTATCATTATATTTCAAATAATGGGTGGTTAAAGGATCTATGAACGCTCCACCTTGGGTGCGTTTGGTATGCAGACATGACTAGATAGGACCAGGCTGGATGGGTGAGAGTGAAGTAGGCGGGTGAACGAATTGTGGATAGGCTTTTAATTTGATATGGGTAGTTTAGTAATTTACCAATCATGTTGCATCTCTCTGATTTTTGTTCGGCATTTTGTCCCACTTAGTCCTTTGGACAACTAGATTTTGTTTTGTTTTGCCATGTCCCAACTCCCAACTCCCAGTTATGGTGTGTCTACAGGTCGGGAGGTCTTAACAAAACGAGGCTGTGTTTTCTGCAAGTAATTTTGTGTAAAAAGGATCAACTACCTGCACAATATATGCACTCAATTACAATATTCCACATGTGGTGATTTCCATCATTGATGAATGCATCATTTGTTGTAAAAATGTAAGATATGGGTTCGTAGCGTGAACCTTTTCTGTTTTTGTTTGATCAAATGCAGATTCTGGTATTAATTTTGAATTTAGGGACCCAACCATGCTGCAGTGACAGCTTGTGCCACTGGGGCAAACTCAATTGGTGATGCTGCTAGGATGATTCAGTTTGGAGATGCTGATGTTATGGTGGCCGGAGGAACAGAGGCCAGTATTGACGCTTTATCCATAGCAGGGTTTTGCAGGTAATAATCAAATCCTTATTTTAGCTACCATTTGACAAACCTGGTCTGGCTTTTCTTAATGCTTGCTAGTCAAATGAGTTTCTTAAGAACAAGAAAATCTTTAAGATCTTCATAAGATTTAGCCTAGTAAGATCTTAGTGAAAGTTGATCATATGAGGATGGGAACTGAAATAGGTCCAACAAAGGTGCATTTGGTACATGAACGGGACTGAACATGACCTGCAGTGGGCGGGTGAGAGTCAGGTAGGCAGGTGAAAACTTATGGAAAGTTGTAGGCTTTTAATTTGACATGGGTAGTTCAGTAATTTATCAATCTTGTCCTATCTTCCTGATTTTTGTTCCACCTACTCCTGTCTTGTCCAAGTCTGATGTCTGCCAAATTTGGAAGATGTATATAGTTCTGTCCCAAGTACCAAACGGTTATTTATCCATCTAAAAGATTGATTTCAGACATGGATATAGAAGGTTTGATCTTTGTTTTTAAGTTAAATTTGTAGAGTTGTCATGTGGCAGGGATTCATCATTTTCCTTTTGTGGTAGGGCAAGATTGTAGCACATGTACGTGATTTCCATGGTTTTAAAATTTTTCGTTCTTAGGCTCTTTTATGCATAGATTACCAATGATTGACTCTTTAAGGATATAAACAAGGGAAGGATCCTAGCAGTTGGTTTTACGAGCACTGATGTCATACAATCTATTAAATGCAGGTCAAGAGCATTAGCTACAAAGTACAACTCTAGCCCTCAAGAAGCTTCACGGCCCTTTGATTGTGATCGAGATGGATTTGTGTATGTTAGATAATAATTGTAGCATACAGAATTTTTATATAACAACCAAATAGAATCGCTAAGTGGCTGCATTTTTTGATGCAGCATAGGAGAAGGTGCTGGTGTTCTTGTCTTGGAAGTGAGTAATCATGCTTTTACCAGTTAATGTCATTCTCTTCTTATGCAATCACACTTTTCTCACAAGGCGGGTGTCTGCATGGAAATAGCCGCTCTCTTGTCTACCTTTTAGGGTAGAGTACAGGTCTGCGTACATCCCAATTCTTCCTAGACCCCACTTCCATTTGGTGGTGGACCCACAAATTTTCTTGAGTGGATGCACCTTTAAGGTTGATCAAACTTGCGGTTTAATTAGAGGGAAAGTCAATTATGTCTTTCTGGAATAATAATTTTTTCAAATTGAATCGACCTTCACCTTTTGTGCAAAACATATACGTTTTACACCTGACGTCTTTTTAGCTGAATTCCACCATTATGGAAAGCTTTTTTGATTAATTTCATATTTTCTTTTTCCAATTTTCAATAGTTGATATTGAGTTTCCTCTGTTTTTTTTCTAGGCTTTAGACTTTGTTTCCTCATGCATCTAGAAATCCTAGTACTAGATAGGATGTTTTGCAAATCAAAATTAACTGTGCATCTTATTCTGCTTCCTTATGTACCTTGGATTTTGAGTAACGATAATCAAATTAATAACTAAAAGAAAAGCTTAAAGCCGCCATCTGCAATGACATTCTTCTTTTACATTTTCTCTTATTCTTAATATGTCATAGGAACTTGAACATGCAGAAAAGAGAGGAGCAAACATTTATGCGGAGCTCCGTGGTTACGGGATGTCAGGTTTGAACTTGTCGAGCTTTGGTTGTTGTTTTTCACTTTGGCCTTTCTATCCATAACATATGCACCTGTTGTTAAGGTGATGCACATCACATCACACAACCACACGCCGATGGAAGAGGTGCCATTTTGGCTATGTCACGTGCTTTGAAGCAGGTATGGAAGTCTCTTATCTATGTGGTTATCATTTGTAACTATTGTACTTGACTTTAGCTCTCAGAAAAGATCATTCTGGTTAAACAAAGGCCCAAAACACTATTATTTGAAATTTAGGAATGATTTTTGCTTCAGTTTTTCTGCAACTATATTGGTATTTTGAAAGCTAAAGGCAATCACAATGGTTAGAACTGTTGTAAGTCTTAAAAAATGGTGTTTCTTGAGGATTTCTTCAACTATAAGTATAATGGTTATAAATGTTAGCAAGGTGCTGTTTTTTAAATTAAGCTGTGCACTGTATGATTTAAGCTGTTTCGATGTATTTCGATAAATTGTTAATTTGTTATACTGTTGCAACTTTAAGTACCTTTTCCCCCTAAATTTTCCGTCTTTCTTGCGAGTCTCAGTCAGGTCTTTCCCCTGATCAAGTGGACTATGTGAATGCCCATGCTACGTCTACGCCCCTTGGTATATCTATCTTTTGCATCTATAATTCTCTACGGACTGCATATTTTACTTGTGCTTAGTCTTTTCCGGTTACAAATATTTTAGAAATGGATTTATTTACTCATCAGGTGACATGGTGGAAGCCCATGCAATTAAATCTCTGTTTTCTGAACATGCAACATCTGGTGCCTTAGCTTTTTCTTCCACAAAGGTAACTTCTAAAATTCTTTTCTAAATCAAATAATAAACTTCAGTATATCCCACTTAAAAGTAGGGTCTAGGGTCTAGGGTTTGGGGAGGGTGAAATGTATGCAAACATCATCTTTATATCACAGGGTGTTTTCTTGAAAACTCCGACTTGTGAAAAATTCTGAGCGAAAATGTAAGAACTAAGACTAGAAAATTGCAAGTGCTAAGACCTCCCCATCATAAATCTGGTTTTGATTTCTTGTGGCTAAATTCTATTGAAACTATGGTAAACGATTCAGGGTGCTGTCGGGCATCTTCTTGGGGCTGCTGGAGCTGTTGAGGCAATATTCACGGTTCTTGCCATACATAATGTAAGTTACTGAATTTTTGCTTTTTATTGTATCATTTAGTTGCTGCGGTTATTATGTATTCATAATGAATGGGTGTTTGTTCTTCTTTGATGCAGGGAATCGCTCCTTTATCGCTCAATCTGAATAGCCCAGATCCCATTTTCAAAGAAGGTTTCATGCCTTTGACTGCTTCAAAGGAGATGCAAATCAAAGCAGCATTATCAAATGCTTTTGGGTTTGGTGGAACAAATGCTGCACTTCTGTTTGCAACCATGTCCTAACAAAAAGCAATCAGGGTCTTCACGAAAACGGTCTCTTTACTTTACTTCATAGGCTCTGTATTTTTTGAGGTGTATTGTGTTCGTTTGATTTATTATACAAGTTTGTAGACAAAAACCTTGTTTAATTAGCAAGCAAATCAAAGTTTACTGCGGTCAAAATTGACTTGAATTTTGTACTTGCTAAAACAAATATTTTTTTTCCCTCAAAAAATGCAACAAACTACGTCCCCAAACTACGTCAGACCGTTGTGTACATACGTATTCACCTCACTGTAATTCTTTATTTAACATTTTAGAAATAAACTCATCAAATGTTAGGCTATCCACACCCATATTTCCCAACCCTCCCA
>LUCG01133895.1:0-10475 GCA_001633085.1 Carthamus tinctorius
CAATATACATATATAGAAGTAGGTTCATACGACAATGCTAACTTAAAAAAAACGTGAAAAACTCTTTTTATGTACAAAATCATATATGTTTCACATAAAAAAATCCACGTATAAAAAGATTACGTACAAAATCATATATGATTCATGACACTTACTTGCAACTTGAGTTGCGAAAAATTCGTCCACATCCAGTTAGGCTATCAGTACCTGAGCCCTCTAAGCCCTCTGTCATATCAGCGTCGCTTCAGCTTTTCCATAAACCCTCTATAAGCCATCTAGAGCCCTCTCTGTTTGTACCCGAACCCACAAGCCCTCTCACTTTTTATTTAATTTTAAACACATCATATACAACACACCACACACAACACACAACGGTTGGAACGGCATGGGAAGCCGCCAGAGCCCGAGCCCGATCCCCGCGTAGCGGAGCTCGCCAGCGCGATGCCGCTGCAGCCCCACACACCACTACGCATGGTCTTAGTGGTGAATCATATATGATTTGTACATAAAAAAGTTTTTCGTGTTTTCTTAAAAAGTTATTGTTTTCCTTTGAACCTCCTTCTACATATATATGCATATATTGTATATATGATACAATTCTAAAGAAAAATATTAGTATTTAGTTTTATATAGTGTTATAACTTATGTATATTGTAATATAACTAGGTATTAACAACTCGCGCTTTGCACCGGATTATAAATTGTGATAGATTTTATCATAAAGTAGTAAGATAAAATAAATAAAACTATTAATTTTAAGAGATTTTAACCTAAAGCTTTGGAAAAGATTAACTTATAAATTTATTATTTTAGTTATCTGTTTGGTGGGTGACGTTATTAGTTGTCTATTTAGTCATCAATATTTGATTATTTATTAACTTTAATTAATAAAAATCATAATAAATAAGAATTAAATGTGGTGAATGATTGAAGGTGAACACGGGCACATGATTATTTTTTTTGATTAAAGTTACAATAGCTTATAATTAAACAATAGAATAAAATGCATTGATAAAATAAATAAAGTAAGAAGTAAAAAATACTACCTCTGTTCTAAAATTATTGTCCAGTTTTAACTTTTCAAAGTCTTTATTTGTTGATTTTGACCTTAAATATTTTTGTTTGTGTTATATAATACTTGATGAAAACTATACCAATGAAAATACATTAAAAACACAACCCATTCATATATTTTGCATCAAGTATTAAATAACACAAATGAAAATATTTAAGGTCAAAGTCGAAAGAGAAAGACTTTCAAAAGTCAAAACAGGACAATAATTTTGGGACGGAGGGAGTATGAATTATGTAATTTCAGAATACAAAATATAAAGAATGGTCTGCTATAATGACCAAATATGCAACTTAAGCAAACATTTTTTGGGTGAGTTAACCAGTTAATTTAACAAAGTTGAATGGGGGGATGAAAATGGAATGAAAATAAAAACCAAAGGGATGAAAAAACAGTTGTTAAAGAGTAGGGATGAAAATCGTTATAAATATCATACAACACAGACTAAAATTGTAGTCTTGTAATTTAACCACAATGACAATCTTGTAATTTAACAACGATGACAGTCTTGTAATTTAACAACGATGACAATCTTGTAATTTAAGCGATTTCTAGGGTCATATTTATTTTTTTCCTGCATACTTCTGGATAGCTATCCTACATCTGAACCGAATTATTTAAAGAATATCTTTCTAGTTGTTCTAAAACAATTGTATGTTATAGTAATATTATTTCCTTATATAATTATTTGATTGTTTTTTTTATTAAAGTTATAATAGTTTATTATTAATCAAGAAAATGTGTTTATAAAATAAATAAAGAAAGTAAAAATAACAAAATGTGAATTATATAATTTGAGAATAAAAATATAAAGAATGGTCTACTATAAGGATCAAATATGTAATTTAACCAAACATTTTTTTGGATGAGTTAACCACTTACTTTAACAAAGTTAGATGGAGGGATGAAAATGAAATATAGAAAAAGATCACAGGGATGAAAAAAGCAATTGTAAAAGATCATGGACGAAAATCGTTAAAAATAGCAAACCACAGGATGAAAATCGCAGTTTACTTATTATTTTATTGTGACAATGGTAATAAAGATAATGCAAAATCATTTATTGATAGCTTACCCATTTAATTGTCATACTTTATGAGTTTATGTTAGTTTTTCTTTACCATATTTGAATTTAAAAATGAATCAAAGAATATAACAATTATTTTTTTATTACTATATTGGTCAAATTTGAGGTAAAAAGATCAAAACTGGATGATTGAGTGACTTCATTTAAAAAAAGAACATAAAAATAAGATGAAGATTGAAATGCATGAAGCATGATCCCTTCAAAGTCCTTGCTTTTTGTTAAAGAATATAATAAATTATTGAAATGACAAGTAAAATAAAGAGTAAACTACAATTTTGGTTAATGTGGTTTGTCAAAAATAACGTATTTGATCCATAGAATTTCAAAAATACAATTTAGCTACTATAGTATGCGATTTTGTCTGGTTTTCGTCCTTGATGCTAACGCCATCAATAGGGCCTCCGTTAGCCACACCCACGCGCAGGGCACACGAGGGTCATTTCGTCATTATAGCATTTGTATTAACTTTAGCATTTTTTTCAAACAAAAAGGACTAAATTCGTAAATTGAAACACATCTTATATTTCTTTTAGGTTAGAAACCAGGTTAAAAACCAAATTGAAACAACCACCACATTCCACCGCCTGTGCTGCCACCTTCCATCGACGGTGCCGCCAGCCAACCTCAGGCCTATTCTCTGCATCGCTGCTTGTGAGCTTATTGGAGGGGACGAATCCACCGCCATGCCCGCCGCCTGCGCCGCCAGATCTGAGAGAGGGAAGAATCCACGACGACCTCCCTTGAATGGATACCAATGACTTTCGTCGAGGAAAACCCACCTACCACAAGGTTCACGGTGAAGACGTGGCGGTCCTCAGTTGGAGACTCGTTCCTGACGTTCACTTTCCAGAATGTCTTAAGCACCATCGTCGGCGACTTCAACGGAAACTTCACATTGATCTAGTTCTTCCCACTAGTTCATCAATCTGGTTCCTCTCTCATATCTGGTTTAGATTTAGGTATTTGACTTAGGGCTTCTTATTTAGATTGTTTGGTTTTGATTTATTTCACTAGTTCATCTTCAATGGATAGTTCAAGAATCAGATTTGATTTAGATTTGGGTTTTGAAACCCAGATCAAGTTTTGTTTTTGTTTTGTTTTGTTTCATTTGATTTTGAATTAGAATCAGATTTGATTTAGATTTGGGTTTTGAAAGCCAGATCTAGTTTGTTTTTGTTTTGTTTCATTAGATTTTAAATTAGAATCAGATTTGATTTAGATTTGGGTTTTGAAACCCAGTTCTGGTTTTGTTTTTGTTTTATTTAATTGGATTTTGAATTAGATTTTTTATAGAGTCCAATTTAGGTTTGTTTGATTTAAATCGGAGGGTTTGATTTGATTTTAGGCGTTTTATTAATAAGACGATGTTTTTCTTATTTTAGGGAACAAATTCATATTTACTCTTATAAATTAAATTAAAATATTAAAAATAGAAGAAAAGGCTAAAATGACGAACTTACCCTCGTGTGCGCTGCACGTGGGTGTGGCTAACGGATGCCCTATTGATGTGTTAGCATCAGGGACGAAAATCAGACAAAATCGCATACTACAGTAGCTAAATTGTATTTTTAAATTCTTGGGATCAAATCCGTTATTTTTGACAAACTACAAGAACCAAAATTGTAGTTTACTCTAAAATAAAATACTGAAGTGGTACAAATCCACTTATCAAAATTTTGGGTTTGCTATAGATTTATAAATTATCAAAAGTATGAAACTGAATTGGAATTTCAAAAGACAATGTGTTTTTTAATCTTTTGATTATATATATATATATTATTTCTTAAATAAAATTTATCTTTTCTTAATTAAATTATCTAATTTCTTAAACCATGAAAGCTTTCTCCATAAGTATTTATGTTTGTGTCCTTTTTTAATCACCATCAAAAAACCTGCTCCTACATACACATAAAATTATCAACTGATTTTGGATTCAGGATTAATTTTGAAACACATATGAAGGTATTTGTTTTGTTAGCAATCGATTTTGATTCGTATGTGATACATTATAATTTTTAGTACTAAGGGTGTGTTTGGTTATAGAGAATTTTCTAGTTTTTTCAAAAAAAAATTCAGAAAATACATTTGGTTCATTCGGTTTTTAAAAATTTTTCAAGAAAATAAAAATTTTATGTTTTTGAACTTTTATGTAAATTAGAAAATTGATTTTAGTAGAAAATTTTCTAAACGCGTTTTCTAATTTATAAAATGAAAAATGAAAACTCTATCATTTCAACCAAAAGCGTTTTTTAAAATTTTTATAAAAAACTGAAAATAAAAACTCAACATCATTTTCTGAAACCGTTTTTTAGGAAAATGAAAACAGTTTTTCACAATCAAACACACCCTAAAACCATGAGTTATACTCCCCAAATTACCCAAAACTACCCGATGTCATGTCAGTGCTAAATCAGCTTTCCACTACTTACCCAAAATTACTCAATATACCCAACTCAATGTTACCCACTTTTTTTATATTAAATAAAATAAAGTAAAGAAAAAAAAGAGGGAAAGAAGACAGATAGAAAGAAATAAGAAATAAGAAAGAGAAAGGGGATGAGGGGTGCTTTGCCGATCGGGATGGAGAACCCGATCACCACCAACCTGAATTGGGTGTAATGGTGTTCCCAAGATTACCTGAAGAACTCGAACCCTTCCTGATCCCTTCGGGATGGATACAACGCTTGATTTAAGCGGTTCTAATATCGATTTTTCCGTCCAAAACCAAAATTGAACCATTCGATTTCCAATACTACTTTCGTTACCAATCGGTTCGAAGTCGGTTCAATTCCGATCTTATCCCGCGATTCATAAAAACTTTTTTTTTGTATGAAATAGTGGCCCCATCTCTACTAAAACAATAAAATAAAATAATTACAATAAAATGACAGGTCATATAATTTAAGGTTTTTATATTTATTTATTTCTCAACAAATTTTTTACTTTATGTTTTCTTGTACGTAATGTACCTACTATGTCATATAAAATAAAACAACTAGTATGTATTTTAACTTATTATAAAATAAAATAATTTAAATTATGCTTTTACCTATAATGTAAATTATTATCTATATTATATTTCAAAGCTTTTAAGCTACTCTTAAAAATTATTTTCATGTATTAAGTATATTTTATTAAATTCTAAGAGTACAATGTATAAATAATCTCTAAAATTGCATTTTTAATTCATATAACTAAATGATAAACATAATTAAATATAAAATAAACATGAATCTTATTTTAAATTTAAAGAAACTAAAATATGATTAGAATGATCATTTAAATGCTAAACTATTATCTTTATGAAAAATCATTATATTATTAAACTTGAAATAAAAATTACATTGCTATTAAACCTAAATTTAATTATCACAAAAAATTAAACAAATCATATAAATTGTTAATTTGATACTAATATTAATATACTTTTATCAATTCTATAGGACGTTAAACATCAATCTTATACTCAAAATCATATTATAAAATCAACAAAGACAACGAATAAAAGGTGCATAGGTACATTTCTAATAATGCTAAAAGGATACTCGCTTAACTCAACTAGATACATCTCAATTTTAATGTTTTGGTTTATTTCTTTGGGTCTATAGATGTTATAACTTATAATACAACTTTATATGGTTTTGAGAACACAATAATGTTTTTACTTCTTAAATAAAATATAAAGTTGAAGCTATCATAAAAACTTGAAAAGATTATGTTGTTAGTACTTAGAGCATCTCCAAGAGTTCTCAAAAATGAAGAAACAAAGTTTAAAAATCTTTATAAGAAAATGCATTCAACTTCAACATTCTTCATTTTGGAGATAACATCATGACTTATACCATTAAAATATTATATATATTTAATAAAATATTATTTCTCTCGTGCTTTCATTTCAAAAAAATTTATTGGTGGAATACAATAAAAAGGTAATTCTCTCTCATGGTAATCATTTTTTTGAGATTGTTGGGGATTTTTTCAAATTTGGAGATTTTTGCACTCTTTCTCATACTTTTTTCATTTTGGTGAAAGTTTTAGGAAATCTGTTGGAACCCAAAATTGTCTAAAATCTTGATTTTCTCCACATTAGAGAAGTGCCGGAGATGTTCTTAGGCTATGTTTGGCAAACTAGCTGATAAGCTAGCTGTTGATTGATAAGCTTGCTAGTAGCTGATAAGCTAACTTATGAGCAAATTATGTTTGGCAAAAAGTAGCTTATGAGTATGTAAAATGAACAAAAAGGGTATCTTTGAATTTAATAATTAATATTAATAAGGGTATAATTGGAAAAAGCTACAAAAAGCTCCCAATAAGCTACTTAAAATAGCGTTTCAAAAAGCTAGCTTCTGGTACATGTTTGGATGAACTAACTTATAAGCTAGCTTATCAGCTAGCTTATTTTTGCCCAACACAGCCTTAGTATCAACAACGCCACCCATCTATTTTGGACTAAAAATGTAAAAAAAGAATCTAACTAGCGAAACCAGCACAACAGTTCATAAGTTAAAGGACTATTCTTGTAAGTTTATATGACGCATGAACGAACACGTGCATTTCATGACAAATTCTCTGCAACACACACAGAGACTGTGTGACTGTGTGTGTATCCGCCATTGTTGTGTCCTTTGGCGTCTTCTTCTCTCTTTTTTTCTTTTCACAAACCCCAATGCTTTCTTTCTTTCTTTTCAACCACTACAATTTCACTCTCACACGTCACCATTAAAACCTAAAACCCCACTTTACACACACACACACATGAATCTCGTGGAGATTGCTTAATTCGCATCCTTGCTGTCTTCTGAGATCACAACAAAACAACACCTCTATCTCTATGAGTGATGTATCCATCTCCAATTTCATATCGGATTCACCGTCTGATGTGACCTACCTGCCTTCAATCTGCTTTCAATTCACTGATTTCACTCTGTATTCTCTCGCTTCTTATAGTAAGTTCAACTTAATTGTTAATCGTTGATTTTTAGTCTTTTCTTTGATTCGGTTTATTGGTGGTTTTTCTGTCTTAATCGACGTTAGTTTTGATGGATCTAGGTTTGTGAGTTGTTTTCTTCGATTGTATTCGATTGATTGGAATGCATTTAGGTTTTAGCAGTGTAATTTAATTGTTCCATTTGTAGTTTTTGGAATCTGAATTTCTCTTTTGATTGTTGAATTTAATCGTTTGGTGCTCACATGATTCGAATTCGTGATGTTAAATTGTTGATGTTTACATAGAATTAGGGGTTTTGAATGTTGATGTGTTTTTTCAGTAATTGGAACTCTTTAAGTTCTGTAATGTTAGGGGCTGTGATGATGGAGTTATGCATAGTGCATGCAATTACAAGTTGTACTGCTAGCTTGGTTGGTTGTACATTGGGTTTATGTTGCAAGTAGTTTGTTTATCTGAATCCATGGTTATAGGGATGTTATGCATGCAATTATGAGCAGTACTGGTAGCTTAGTTGGTTGTACAATGTACCTTGACTTTTACATATAAATAATTGAAAATGTACTTATATGAATCTTGATGTATTTGAAGTAATTTATAGAAGAATCTGACTCCTGTGATGCATTTAATTGTATGTAGTACTGCTATTTGTTTTTCTATATAGAGTAATTTAAGACTTCAACTCTTGTAGTCAATGTGTTCGATGAAATGTCTCCATTATTTTTGAATAAATGGCACCAGTAGAATGATAAGCTCTGCTACCATTCGTAACGCTCCATAGTTCAAACATAGGTTGATCCAACAACTTCTAATTTAACTTAAAATCATGGTGGAAGTTATTAATAGCATACAATTTTGAACTTATAAGGAGCTACTTTTCTATCTTTGTGGGACGGGTTGTTACAGTTGAGCAAAAAGTACGATTGTTGGAGAAGTTGGAGGTAGAATGCTGGTGGTGTAGGTTAGGGATGTGTTTTTGCCTTACGTGCTGTGGGTGTGTTTTGTATGTTTTCGTTCTATCTATAATCTACTTGCTACTTTTTCTTGTTATTCTCGTTCTATGTCCGCCATGTGCTAGTATTTATTCCTTCTATCTGGTTGCTCACAACTGGTGCACAAGCCAAGGGGTCTTCATGGAAACAACTGCGTTACTCTTTTGAGGTAGCAGTCATGTCTATGTACATCCCACCCCAAAAACCCTACTTTCAAGTGGGATTTATTGGGTTAGTTTGGTTTTGGTGCTCCTAACTTTTTCATGGAGCAATTTGTAAAAATGTTCAGTTTTACCGTAGTCAACGTGTTTGATAAAATGCCTCAACTAATTCTAACCAAAATGCAGATCACCACACCCATAAAACTAGCGTCGGTTTCAAGAATGTCTACGCCCTCGGTGGATTTGATGCAAAACGACAGTGTAAATAACGGTGAGTGTGTGAATAACGGTGATTGTGATAACAACGATTATGATTTCTCGAAGCTTGGAGATAAGCCTAAACACTTGAATATGGAGCGGCAAAGATCGTTCGATGAGCGGTCGCTGGTCGAGGCATCACCCCGTCACACACCATGGGGGGAAAATGGGCAGAGACATATGGATCTTGATAGCATTTTTTCGCCAAGTAGGAGATCGTCTTTTAATACGCCTAGATCGATTTGCGGGTTTGAACCACACCCGATGTTTGCCGAGGCTTGGGAGTCTTTGAGGAAGACGATGGTGTACTTTCGTGGTCAACCGGTTGGGACAATTGCAGCGTTAGACAATTCAGATGAGAAACTAAACTATGATCAGGTACGCCTTTGCTTTATACTAGTAGTTTATCATGAATTTTGCACTTGTTTTAGATGATTTCAAAATTAGGTTCTTCAAGATAGTAACCATAAGAAAGTACATTCCATTTTGATGCTATTTATCCTATAAAAAAACTACAAAAAAGTAAGGGGCTGTCTACCAAGCGCTTACCGACAAGAGACACTCACTTACCTTATCGGTTAACATTTTTTCTCGGTCATCAAAATGGATTGTTGTTAAGCACTTACCTTGTAAGTAGGGATGTTTAAAAGAAACCGGAAAACCGAGAAACTGACCCGAATTGTTTGATCCAAAACCGAAAAAACCGAAGACCGAAAAACCGGGTATTCATGGGTTGGTTTCGGTTTTAAATTAGGTATTAGTGGGTAACCGATCCAAAGCGATATATATATATATATATATAGTACACTTAATAATATTATATTTAGTATTAACCTATTTAATTTATAAATAGTCACCAACCGAATAGTTGATATTTTTTAACAATAAAACTTATTTTAGTTTGTCGTTCTTGGATTACTTTTATGTATCTGTTATGTAATTGACTTAAATTTTCTACTTTGATATTATTTATATATTGCAAATAGTATTTTCATATAAATTCGGGTAACCATGAACCGAACACCTGGTAACCGACTAATTTCGGTTCGGTTCATCCTGCGGTTTGATTTCGGTTCGGGTAACTAGATATCCACCTCATTCGGTTCGGGTAACAAGTTGTAAGACTCTTGGTCCACGCTATGCCTTTTACCGAGTAAGATTCTTGGTCCTTGTCAATTGTCATGTTCAATCGGTATGGTAATTGACATTCAATAAGCTTTTTAATAAACGACCACTAAATGTTGCAATTCTTGGTAGTATAAAAACTTGTTTTCATGTTTGGCACGACAATAGACTGAGACAGGACTTGAGTGGGGCAAACATGGGTTTTCTATGTCCAATAAATAGGTGGAACAGAAGTCAAGGTGATGAGACAAGATTGGTAAATTACTGAACTACCCATGTCAAATTAAAACCCTAAAACCTTTCACAATTATTTCACCCCTCAACCTCACTCTCACCCTCCAGTCATGTCCTTTCTAGTCTGGTCCACGTACCAAACACACCCATAATGTTTAACGTTGGTTGTCAACCGTGACCTACATGGATCCACACATATTTGGTCGAGCGCACAAAAACACAAACTACTTTACACACACAAAAATAAAAAAGAATTGAAGAACCACAAAAAGACGGATGAAATAATGCATCAAAATGAATGTCAAATTAAAGATAAGTGATCATTTTTTTTGGTATAATCTGTTTCTCTCCAGTTTGGATGGTGTTTATATACATCATCATTGTATTTGGATGATTTTTGATTTAAATAGTACATTTGTTTTTTTAAATAAGGTGTTTATAACCACCTCTTTCATCTCATCCGTTAGATCATCTTAATCGATGGTTTGGATGAGTTCTTTGGTTCTTCTCTTACCAGGTTTCTCTCCGGATCTTTTCCCTATATATATATATATATATATATAGGGTTGGGTTCAAATGTAAACCACTTTTTGGTTGTGAA
>LUCG01133956.1:0-11046 GCA_001633085.1 Carthamus tinctorius
TATATATATATATATACAATATGAGTTTTCTATCCATACCCCTTTTAGGCCGTGCGTATCAACAACTTGGGTTGCAGCGGGCTGCAGCGGGTTCATCCCGGCAGGCTGCCGGGGTTGAGCGGGATCCGGTACGCTTGCCGACAGGGCTGGCGGGCTGCAGCGGTGTCTTCACACCAATAAACCGCTCATTCCTCTCTCACACTCTTTTATTTTTATTTTTAAATTGTATTGGGTATTTGGTTTTGGAGGGTTCGGGTACTAACTATAGAGGGTTCTAGAGAGCTTATTATGGGTTTATGGAAAAACTGATGTGACACTGATGTGACAGTGGGGTTTGGAGGGCTGGAAGGGTTCGGGTACACATAGCCTTATAGGAGGTATGGATAAATGTATGTGAATGCATAGATGACGCCCCAAATTATAGGGGGTATGGATTTATGTAAGTAAAGAAAGGGTAGAAGATATAGCTAGTGACACCCATAAAATAATATAGTTGTTAGAGTAAAAAATTGATTAATAGTCTTTTTATTTATTTATTTTTAATTTTTATTTTGGTATAACTGTTAGACATTATTTTAAGTTAGGGATATTTACTTGGTTTCGACCGAGTTAGTATTGCTGACCGAGATCTGAACAGGTCTGAGATCTGACCAAGATTTGACTGAAACATAACTAAAATGTTGCATATCCGGGTCAGATCTATTTATTTCATGTTTGCCCCTTCCATTTCTTATATCTTTCTTTTAACATCCAACTACCAAAAAATGTTAAAATAATCTTTTTGTTTATTGGTAAGCACTTACCAAAAATATATGGTAAACAACTTTATCCAAGACAACATTGGCCGTTTACTAAACGCTTACCTGGGTAAGCGCTTATCAAGTCATTTTACCTTACGAGAAACATATCGCAAGGATCAAAAATCTTACCAGAGTAAGAACAAAAACAAGGATGGGAGTATTACTCGGTAAGCGAGGGTTTTCGTCTCTTACCACAATTAGTGCTTACCGGGTAAAACGTTACAATATGATACCGTTTTTGTAAACTAAAATATTACTCTAAGTAAATGCTTGTGTTAAATTTTATTGGTTAACATATACTGGTAAATATTTGATAAAGAAGGCCTTAATCAAGTCAGCATTCTTATCCAGAATCAGCGCTTACCCCTGGGCCGAATAACGTGGGTTTATACTGGGCTGCTGGACCCTTTTCTGTTTATAAAAGGGGCTGGTACTAGCACAACGGGCCCACTAAAAGTTCATGTAACACTTGGTGATTTTGGGTTTGACACGTGGGAACAAAAATGCTGGCCGCTATTTTAGGCGGGTTGTTGGAGGAATACATGGCCGAATAGGTTTCATCATCATAACTGAAACGTTATCTTCAAACGAAAATTAAGAATAAATAAATTTAATAATTTCAAGTGAATATTTTTTTTAAATAATTTTTTAGCAGGGATGTGTAGAATCGACTGATCGTAAATAAATATTCAAATGAAATTGCATGGATTGAGTTAAATCTAAACTTTCAATATTTAAATTAAATTTGGTTGATTGTGAAAGGAAAAACTGAAAAATAGAAATTATACTCGTTAAATTATACATAAATAATTGAATTTTATGTATAAAATTCAAGGTCAATTGATCAAAAAAACTGAAAAACATTCTTTTAATATTGGGTCTTTAAACTCATAACATTCGAATTCATTTTGAAGGTTTTGATTTGATGATTATAATGGTATAATTTGTTAAGAAAATATTTTAAGAATTCTTGAAATATTTGCTAAAATATTTGACAATTAAAAAGATGGAATCTTTAAATTTCAATTTCAATGAATAATAAAAAAGATGATTCTTTAAAACCATGACTTATAATTGTCATTCAATCTAAGGCTATCCAATGTCCACCTTAGCATCACATCAGTTTTCGATTACTTTATCCAAAGCTATTCAAAATATAAGTTATACCAAATCCAATCTTACCCACACTTTTATTTTATTAAATAACAAAAAAAAAAGAGAGAGGGAGAGGNGAGATTAAAAAGAAAAATCTTTTAACATAAATACTTTTCACTCTAAAGATCCAACATTAATTATGTTATTAAAATATTATATAAGTTTATTATTTTGATTCAATTTATTTATTATAAAAGTTAATAAAATAATAAGATATTTAAAATATAAATATCGGTTGAAGTTGCATAGGATAGGATTAGGATGGAATCACAGTAGAACGGTGGATAGAGAGATATCTACAACTAATCGATTACAATCACACACACCAAACCAAACCAAAGAAAGCAGTGAGAGAGGATGAGGAGGTCGTTTGGGCTGGGAATGGGCGGTGGTGGCGGCGGTGGTAGAGGGATGATTAAGAATGTTGAGGGAGCCATGAGGGGTGGTATTGGCGGTGGCGCATCATCAGAACCACCACCCTTCTCCACCACAAGAACCACCACTAGTAATAATAACCACCAACCCATAAATAACGCCCTTTCTCTGTCATCTAATAATACCCTAATCAACCACCCTCTCCCTGCTGCCGTATCATCGCCGCCACTATACTCGGGCGAGGAGTCTTGTGATGATTGGGAATGCATCTATGACGAGGATACTAGTGTTTGTCATGATGATTTTGGGTTTGGTAGCGTTCCCTCCAAAGATGAAGTTCATCACGCATTCTCTTCTCTCCAACAGTATATTACTACTATTTCAATCATCATCTACTAATTCATCAAATCCTATGATATATGTTGATTCTATTCTCAATTTCTTTGTTTGGCAAAAATATTAGATGGTTTATAATTAACTAACTAATTGGGGGCTATATTAATTTGATTTGAACATTAATTATATTATATTATATTATATTATATAGGGTTGTTGATGTTTCATTTTCACATGAGTATGGCTATGGCTATGGGTATGGCATCAACAATAAAGAAAAGGTTCTATCAACCCCAAACAAACATCAATTAGATTGGATGGAGCCCTCTTTGGAACTATGCAGCAACTCCTCCTCAGTCATCAGTACCCACCACCTAATTCCTACCTGCAGTAGAGTTTATGATGCCTTTCATCTAATGCAGACCGACCCTTCCGTTCAGGTATCATATTCATATATATCATTAATTAATTTGTTGCCTCTAAACTTAGAATAGTTATGTGTCCAATTAATATACTTTTTCACAGAAACTACAACTATTAACCCCCCTCACAGCATATATATAGGCAACATATATACATGGCTTGTTTTAGTTTTTATCTAGTACTGCCCTATTCAATTCTTTTATTTCTTAGCCAATTTAATCACACTAGATTTTGCAACTATATAGAGCCCTTCTCAACCACAAAATAGAACTCATTTTTGGCTTGTTCAAAAACTCGATTCGAGCGTACCATTTTTCAAGCCAAACATGCTCTTATAATTATAATACAATATATATATATATATATATAAAACTTATCAAGCTTAATCACTCAAACATCGAGCTCGAAAAAGTGAATCGAGCCCAGCTTAATTAACCTACTACTCAACTCTACTCAACTTGATTACACCCGTATTTGCAACTATTCATGACTTAAACATCGAGATGTCAAATAATGTTGTAATTCTCTATCACAACGAAACAGAAAATCAACCAGTCACACCTAGTTGAAAACTCCTTAATTTGAAATGTGATATAAGATCATAAGAAGACAGGAATGCTTATTATATATATACTTTGTCCAATAAAGTTATCCTTGATGATTTAGATGTAGTTTAATTTTGATCGATCTATATATAGCGAATGGTGATTTCGTTGTCATCGGACAAGGCTGTTTGGGATGCTGTCATGAACAACGAGGTGGTTCGTGAGCTTGGGGAATCAATAGGTGAAGAAGGTAATTCGTATTTGGTTCCTATATAGTATTTAAATTTAAAGAACACCACTTTGTTTTTTTCATTAATTTTCATGGAACTGTTCTTGTGCTGGAATTGAAGGAAAGAGGCCGGTTGTAAGCAATTAAGGACTAATTGTACATTTTAATTACAGATAAGCTAAGCATTTGGGAGGATGATGATGGTGGTTGTAATCCAGTGAAACAAGTTCTTCGCTGGATGTTTGTGAATACCAAGGATAAAGTGGTTGAAATAGTAGAGAGGATAACAAAGATTGTTAATGACTTGGTTCAGCCTCAGCCTAACAATAACAAGGAGGAGGAGGAGAAGCCAAAGAGAGAGGGAAGTGGTTCAGCAGCTGATTCGTTTCAGGAGAAGCTTAGAAGCTCTTTCTTTCTTTCCATCATGGTCCTCTTCGTAGTAGTCGTCACCCGTGCCGGCACTCGCAACGCTTCATGATCATTAATTCCCTCCCTCCCACACACATACACATATTTTGATCATCATCTTATATGTGGCCACATACTTGTTTATCAATTTGCTGACATGACAAGTACTAATTATGATGTACTGTGTTTTTGAATTAATTTTAGGCATGCAATTAAAGAAGAAGAAGGTTTTGGTCTTAGCTATTGATCTCTAGCTTATTATTCATATCAACGTATATTATGATTAAATATATCTCTTGTGTTTAATTTAAAATTTTGGATCCAATGAAATTAAAGTAGGATTCATTGTGTCAACATGCATGCATATATGTAATTATTATTAATTCATTTTTAACAACATGCATGCATGATAATCTACTTCTCTTAAAAGCATGATTAATCCATAGAATCACCATATATCCATGCATTGCATATATTGGAATAATTCCAATAGCCAAAAACTGGGTTTGAGATATATACCATCCATTATATATGATCATATCTCTCTCTGTAGATGGATAATAGCTAGCCTGATGGTAATTGCTTTTTGAGTGTTAGAACCATTGTTTGGAACTAGTGTTGGAGAAGCATGATGAAGTGGAGATCCTTTTCTGTAATTCATGGCTCTTCTTGTATCCATATGCTGCTTCCCTCTTCATCACCTCCGACTTCATATAAACAGATACCAAACTTATAAAAATGCATACAAAATTTAACTTAATTAAAACAGGATTATATATAGTACAGTACTCACATGAGTAGTAGTCTTCTGTTGTGAAGTAGAAGATGGGTTTGTTGGGGGGATGTCATTGAGATTGATGAGGGCTGTAGTAGTCTTATTAATATTACTGTTACCATCATTTAGTGGATGGGAATTCAAGGGCGTGACGATTAGCGGCCGTCTCTCGGGTACAGGCTTCACCGGAGAGGGGGGCTGGTGGCTAAGGTGCATATAGGAGGAGGAGGAGGAATTGACGGACGGTGGAGTTGGGACCACCTCAACCTGAAGCATAACCTGAGAAGATGTACAGGTACTAGTACTAGTACAAGAGGTGGTGGTGTTGCTGGGGTGGTTTTTCATCACCATGTTTGGCCATAAGAAAGTACCCTGTGGCCTGCACAGCCTGAACCCACTCTTCAGCCTCTCTATCTTGGCTGCTTTTCCCTCCACCACACCCAAACCCAATTCCTTATGTTTTGGCTTTTCTGGACTTCTTTCAGCATCATCGGAGGATGTCGCTGTTATGCTAATTAATTCTGTGCCAGACTTTGTGCTTCTGCTTGTCTCCTTACCACCTTCTGTCTCCATCCATGCCTATTATTATACATATTTCCAAATGTTATATACAGATACATGTACTCTCTATATCTTTTCTACCTAATTAATTCTCCATATTATATATATGATGGACATATATAGAACAAAATAAAGTCAAATGTTGTAGAAACAAGACCATATACATGTAAAAAGACACCAAGCCCGAATTGAATTAATTCTTTTTGTCCTATCTATCCTCGACTTTCTTCACTCAAACTTCAATTTCATAAAGAATTAAGAAAAATGCTATATATACCATTTATTAATAAGACAATCTTTTCATTAAAACATGCACTAAATTTATTGAAAAATCTTTACATATTAATTGACAAAACAAGCGTGTGTAGCAGATTAATTGTATGCTATGTACGTAAAGCATATTAATTGTGTTTTTCACTTGCATTTACTTAACATTAATTGAGTGACTCACCTCTATCTAGCTTTTTTAGGAAATCTGAATGAAAGATCAAGCTAGGTTCATACATAATGGATGAGGAATCATATAAGCCATATGAGAGAAACACATTAATAATTGTACGTACCCTTGAGTAATCTATATCAGATTCTGAACTAGGAAGTAAAGAATTACTCAGATCCACCAGCTGCTTTGGACTCGCGTCAACGCAAACAAGAGCTCGATCATCATGACTAATTTCTTCACCCCGCTTATTCTTCGAACTTAACTCCTCAATCTCTCTGGTTATACACACACATACATGCAATTAATGGTCTAATTAATGATCAAACCACACCACTAAGTGAAGTGAGTATCTTAATCATATGGTTCTTAATTAAAATCATACCTTCTCAGTCTTGCCACTTCTTCCTCATATTGAGCCTTGGATAAAAACTCCCTGCATTTGAATTAAAGGAACCACATAACTAATTATTAAACCAGCATAGCTAAAACTTCAAACCAGCCTGCCTTATGCTGCAAATGGAAATACAGTAGTATGAAGTGGTTTGCACGCACCTTTTCATATTTGAAATTTCTTCTTTGAGTAGATTGAGTTCTTTTGCCATAATGGGATCCTGAATGGGAGAATCGCCTGGCTTCCAACCAGGTGGTGGAGTCCAGAAAGGGTCACTCACTCCTGCGTCCTTCCTGATTTTAAGAAGATCAGCATTTTCCAGCCAGTATTCCATTGCACCATCAGCATTATGCGACCGCCGGAACCGTAATTGCCCACCAGGTGCCACCTTGTTTGCCACATGCTTCAGCAGGTGGTCTAACAGCCCAGTGTCTCCTATCCTCTTCCGTGCTTCAACTCTAAGCGCCGGCCTTGTAATTGGGTTGCCGATCATTGCCTGCTTTTCCTTCATTGCTTCTAGAAGACTTTGCTCCGCAGCCATGTACCTTAATTTTTCATACACACATATGCAATTAGTCATACATCCTAGCTATCAAAAATGATTTTATATATTTAATGAACTTCGATAAGCATGTAAAAGTTGTTTCTTTAGTTACCTCTCCTTTGACCATCTATCTGTGGGATCTCTGATGACTGCTAGTTTTTTGCATTTCTTCATAGGCTTTTTATTTACTTGCCATACATGGTTCACATGTTTAACCCGCTTTCTTTTTCTCAAATTTCTGGTAGTTCTCAGCTTCCTTTTAAGTTTATCATCATGGGTTTCTTCTTCAGCTTCATCATACTTTTCTTGATCCGCTTCATCATCAACTTCTTCCTCCTCTTCAATTTCATCATCATTGACTACTTGTAGATCTTTCACTTCTTCTTCACCTTGAATGAAGCTTGAAGAAGACTGGGTTTTGCTTGTCTCTTTGTGTCTCCCAATAAACACAACTTGCCTTCTTACACCCCACCTTACCATCTCAGTGTTCTTCAGTTCTCTCACCAATCCAATGTCTTTCTTCGTAACTAGAGGCTTTGGGTTTACCATCCAGAAATCCTCCAAGTGCTTCTTCTGAGCAAATTCTTGAGATGGGACTTGCCGTAAAAGCACTTTGCCAGCAAGCTTTATACCCATCACAAACTTCTCATCTAAGGCAGGGTACATCTCCGAGATTCCATTGCTGAAATAAGTGCGCAGTGACATAATGCTCGGATATCTAATAGCAACATTCATGTCTGTCTTCTCACTCACCTGAAAATCATCAACAAACAGAAGCCATTTGTATTAGCACTCAAGAAAACCTTCATTCTATCTAATGATCAATAAAAGGGCTTGTGTTTCATTTTTCCAATCATATAAATGAATTGAAGTGCTTGATTACCATAACAACACGAGTAGACCTCAGCTGAAGGGGAGTTCTTGGAGGAAGGTTTTTGTGGTATATCTCGTAAACGGAGCCTAGTTCAACATCTTCATTTGGGACTTCATCTGTTTTACACATAAAGCGATGATGAGCAGCCATTAATATCGAGAAAGTGAAAGAAATAATCCGGGTCTGAAAGTGGTGATTTGGTGATCATATATATATATATAAAGGATGAATTTGGAACCATATAGTATACATGGGGTTTACATACCGTTGCTATAAAGCAGAAGTTGTCTGGCCAAAGGTGATGTTTGTGTTGGTGCGCCGTCTAGTACGCTGCTTGTTTCTTCCCTTTTCAAGCTCATAATCTCCTGCACCCACTAATGCTTGTCAATACACAACCATGCATCTCTCTCCTCTGATCACTCTATATCATATCAAACAGTACTACATATATAGATATACAAACACGCGCCAACATGCTATACACCATTTTTCATTTGATTATTAGATCTTTTGGTTATTCTTTACAATAGCATGAGAAAAGAAATAGCGCGTGGGTAAAGGAGCGTGGTTGGAGTTTAGACTTTAGAGAGAGGGAGAGAGAACAAAACGGATTACTGTAACCTATCAAAAAGCAAAATTCTGATTACTATGCAACGCAGTGCCATGCCCTAATTGCACCATGACAGGCTTTTAGAGAGAGAGAGAGAGGGAGAGAGAATGTTTACATGGTTAGCGTTAATGGTGCCTCTTTTTGATCGTTTGCGATGGTAAGTTTCCATCTTCACACGGTTAATCTGCCAAATTAAAGTGTTAAATTCCAGAATGTAAAACATGGAAAAAAAATTAATAGGGTCGCATAAATATTCATGCAATGAACTCATCATCAAAAGAAGAAAGAAAACGATGAATTTTATGAAGGGTTTGGTGATCTCCATATCTACATAAAATACAGAAAAAACATACAGTGTTTTTAGGATTTTGCATCATATATGACGAAATCCATCTAAAATTAAATTTTATTAACAACATACTTCCATATGAATAGAAATGAGAAGAAATCGACACGATGCTGATTCGCAGCCATACACTCTTCAGCGCATTAAACACACACAAACACACACTTATACCTGTGTATTCATCAATGCATATAACACATGATTATGTGTATACAATGAATAAGTATACACAGAAAAAAAAAGCATAAAAATAGATAGTTATTGATCTGCAAGGGTTTGACTACAAGACGATGAGGTTAAAAAACCTTAGAAAAAGTAGGCAGAAAAGCATTTAATAAGCTCATTGACTCGACTCCATGGATGTATTCAAAAATAGAAAGATATCAGATACTGATATACACGAAAAAGCTGCAATCGATAACTTACATAAATACAGAAATTCTCCCAGATCTATTCTTTCCAAAAGGATTAAATTCAAACACTTATATAACATTTCTCTTGTACTACAGACATCAAGAATAGATCCATAAATATGAATAACAACAATCATACTACATTCAATTAACAACATAGAAACTTAAATGAAGTTAGTATACCTTTTTGAAGGCAGTTAGCTTATAATCGAAACCCTAGGTTGCTAGCTATAGCGATTTGGTTTAACAACCTGCAAGCAATTAACAACACATTGTTGTTCTTCAGGATCTAGATTATTTGAGTGTTGTGTGTATAAGAGGATTGAAGAATTAGAGAGGAAAGGATGAAGGATTTACGTAAAACGCCATGATCGAAATGGAGAAGAAGGTTTCTGCAAATAATCATGTCTCAGATACTTCTAGAGAGAGAGAGAGAGAGAGAGAATATCTGTTCTGTTAGAAGATCTTAGAGAGAGAAAAGCACACATACGTGCTGTAATAAAGCACGGATGGCAACATTTGTAATTTTACTACCATGCCCCTGCCCCCTAACACCCAACCATTTCTATGTTTCTATTTGCTTGTGAAATTTGGCCATAAATTGATAGTTCAAAAATCCATTATTCAATATTAGAAATGAATTACTATATATTTTAAAGATACATGTTTTATGTTTCTAAAAAAAATAGTCTCAAAAATTAATAGTTCAAAAATCCATTGATCAATATAAGAAATGATTTGGTCGGCAACAAAGATCAGTCTGCGGTTCCGCCGACAATCCAAGAGGTAACGGGGCATGCCTATCAATGGGCTTTGTGGAACGATAGGAACGAGGTTGTGTTTACCAACAAGTCTCTCTGTCTCCTCTAATTAGAACGACGAACGGCATCCTTTCTTATGTTTTCCTTTGGTGCTCTGCTAGAGATGCTAGGGGTAGCAGCTTGGTGTGGCTTAATCGGTGTTGTAACTCCTCTGTTGTAAATTCCGTTTTGCAGGGCTAGCGTCTTGCTTGATCCCGTGCCTTTAATATATTCGCCGTTAATAAAAACATATTTTATGTGATTATACAGTTGTCATTGTGAGAATATAGGGAACCCCTAGATTAATCTCCAAAAGAGCCCTTGAGGAGATAATATGGTTCCAACATATATAGTGAATATTTGGTCCAAATCTAGCCGATGTGGGACTCTAACACGCCCCTCCAACAGAGGCTAGATGAAGGGCCTAGAACGGCTAGGAGAGGGCCTAGAACAACCAAGAAAGGGTCGGCATGTCAGTCCCTAGAGTGGTAGACCTTGTATCTGATACCATGTAGAGGTGCACACGACCGGTTAAATAACCTAACCGGTTATTTTAAAACCGGTTAGGAAAATAACNAAAAAAAACCGAGCAAACATAAAACCGGTTATGGACCTCGAATTCAATACTACATGCAACCGGTTGGGTTAGAGGAATAACCGGTTAGGACAAAAATCCGGTTAGAAAAAAACCGGTCTAGTTAGACTTTTTTTGTTGCTTGGATTAAAAATCTGATTTTTTGGGGCCTTTTCTTTTGTTTAGTTGTTTAGTTTATTTAATTTTATAATTATATAATAATTATATAAATATAATTATACATGAATTTAATTATACAAATATATATAAATATAAATATAATAAAAACAATACATATAATTATATAAATACCATTATACCAAATTACCAATTACGAACCATTACTATAAACATATTATAAATATAAATTCAAATAGAAATGCATATAAATCCAAATAAAAATGCATATATATATATATATATATACAAAAGTTCAAAATTTTGG
>LUCG01134019.1:0-17881 GCA_001633085.1 Carthamus tinctorius
TGTGCTTCTAGTTTTATCTAGAGAAGAACTTTGTATTGGTTATTGGTGATAGTGGATTTTAAGAGGCTCTAGTAGTCCCGTGGTTTTTTACTCGCTTCTTGAGGGTTTTCCACGCTAAAATTTTGTGTCTCGTTGTGATTGTTTATTTTCTGTTTTGGGGCTGATTTTATCGCATTTAAAATACTCTATTTGTTTGCATCCTCAAAGGTTCATTCGGGTCGGGAAAGTTTAGCCTAACGAAGATTAATTCCGCGGTTATTGTTTACCGTTAGTGGTCGTTTTTCCCACCATGTCCAAAACCATCATGTCTGTTGTTCTTTTACAAGCAATTACAAGGTAAAAGCATATTAACTTACAACTTCTCTTTCAAAACTTGTCTTAGCCAAAGGCCTAGTAGGTTGGATCCCCTATTTCTGATGCATGTAGTCATGGTTCACCAACACCTGCTCCAATTTTGGGTATTTGTTTACCTTACCTCTCAACAATCAAGATTTATTCCACCTACATATGCTATATGAAAACCCAGAATAAAAACCGTCAACAAGTGCACCTGGTTGATTTCCCATATCAAGTTACAAGTACTACAACGCTCATGCAACTATCACCAAACATCCAATGGAAAAACTTATTACTAGAAACTTCATGAAATACCTTAATTCTTCTTTTCTGCATAAGAAGCCTTCAACCACTTACTAGTGTTTATCCGTTTCTGGTGACATTATAATTGCCTATCGGAAGAGAGCTACTTTTCCATAATTTGAATTCAATGATTTTAATATGTTATACCCTAAGTAGTTTGGGGAGGTCAAATATGTTGGGCTAAGGTACAAGTGCCTATTGCACTAGTACAAGTAGTTGATGCAAAAGTATATTAAGTATCAAAGGGTTTTATCATGGAATTTTGTGTGTGCTGTAGGCGAGCGCCTTGGGAGACATCCAACAGTCTCCAAGTGCCTGAAAATCTTTTGTAACCGTTTACTTTCCGTTCAAAATCCATACTGATCAATTGTGTGTTCATCTTCATCAAACCATTGAGGGTACATTAGACTTCAACATTAATTCAAACATGTCATTGCTTACAAACACTAGCCAAAATAATTTGAAGGGAGTGGTTAGATATAGCCACTAGACACTATTAACCTTGCCTAAATAGTAAACATGGCCTCACTTTTCCATGATAGAAACTGAAGAACCTTCTAGTAACAAAAGCAATAGGATATTTTTGCCTAAATCTCTACCAAAACTTTAATCTATGTTTAAATCCTTGTAGGAAACACGAAATAATCCAAAATGGTTGCAATAACAAAGGTCTCGACATCTGAAAAGCTAATCCATTAGTAGATCGAAGAACCGTGTTTCTCTCTACTTGTACACCTCCCTCCCCTACAATCATGTTGATCAAACTCTATGCTTTTCGTGAGGCAAAAGAACCATGTCCGACTCCTCTTATTACCGGCATTGCTTTACTACCTCAACTTGTTCAAATCATTTTCTGCACAAACAATGAAAAAGATAAAGATGTATATATTTATCAAGGTAACATTAGAAATTTTGAAGTAGATAGCATATATGGTGATCTAACAACCTGCTTCACACAGTGAGGTAATCATTTTTTTTTACCACATTCATAGTCCTCTACTCCTCTTTTTCCGAAGCCTCATTTAGCCATTGGATGAACTTCTCTGATTGCTTTACAAAGATCTTATCTGATTCATCTGCATCTTCTTTTTCATTTGCCCAGTTGTGAATAGCCTCTTCTTGTATGATATCTTTGTCATACAGAAGGTGCAAATCTTGTACAAACACATCTCCTCGAATTTCATTATCACTTCAATTTCATCATCTATACCTTGAAGGTAAGGCTTCAATAGTTTCCCCCAACATGCAATGACATCATTGGTATTCTTGACCAGATCAGTAGCTGAATGGTGCCAATTTCATCATGGAATAAAAAATGCACTAGTGCAGTTTTTAAGAGCCATGTTGTGTGACAACTGAAGTGAGTTCAGTTCTAGGATTATATGGTCTTCTTTGACATTTTCATGAACACCCCTTAAAAACGTTGCTTCCATCTCTCTCTCAAAATACTGAGACTCATCCCTGATATCATCTTCAGATTCAGTAGCTGATTCTCTTTCATCAGCAAGTGAAGAAGAGGCTCATCTTGATCAGGAAATTCAAGATCATCATAAACCGCTTAGGTAAGCTCAATAAGTTTCTGCGCAGGAATTGGTGCAACTGAATGCCTCCAATCTTCTTCATGGGCAATTTCACTTATGGGCCATAGGAAACCACACCCACCATTACCAATCTCTGATGAAGCCGAGTACTGGATTTCATATAGATCATTAGCAGAATCGCCGTGCTCTAGGGTGTTCGTGGTGGATATGATCTCACTGTTACTATCAGCATATTCGAGCTCCTCATCACTATCTTGTTTCACCTGTTGTAGGTGTTAGGGTTTATACGTCACACACACAATCACGCAAAGCAATAAAACCGAAAGCAAGAAAAGAACACGAGAGATTTTACGTGGTTCACACGACCAGGGTGATCTTGCTAATCCACGGGGGCAACTAGGGTTTTCTTTCTTATCGAGGTGCTACAATGTTTACAAGTACAAGAGATTAATTTATAGACAATCATAATTAGGGTAATCTCCTAATTAAGGAAACACAATTAGGGTAAATCTCCTAATTAAGGAAACAAGGTAAGAGAGCTAGGGTCGGCCCCCTTTTCTGCCTCTATCCCTCTCTTTGTCTAGTCTAAGTGGGCCGAAGCCTACATCCCAACAGTAGGCAGGAACAACAAATTCGTGTCCAAATATGACCTTGAAGGACAAAACAACACCTGGTTCCAGAATCGCTCCAGCTTTCATGACTACCTCATCACATAATATTGCGTGTCTTAGTTTGCAACCATCTTCTATGGTAACGTTATGCCAAATATAACAGCCATCAATAGAGACATTAGATCCAATTTTACAACAACTGAATTTGAAATTATTGTGTTGTTTCCAGCGGTACTTCCTTTCCCGATATAGGTAAATGGCCCAACTTTAGCAGAACGTGACTGTGCTATATCTGATGCCAGATAGATGCCATGTCTTTCAAGCCTGGTAGCACTATGTCTATATAACAATCTTGTTTATTGTTTTGTAGAGATACAGAACTACAGAAGAATTTTCAGCAAGAAATGCCTTATCAAGTGTCAATGTCCCTTTGAGATCATCTGCCTTATCTTCATAATACAGCAGCTGTTTTGTACCGGGAGCAATTTCTTACCGGTCAATTTACGTTACGAGATGAACATGACAAGCACTAGAATCTTACCCGGTAAGAGCGATAACATGAACCGAGAGTCTTACCCGGTAAGTGAGATTTAAAGCTCTTACCCGGTAAGCGCTTACTTGGTAAATTGTTGCATACGATACTGTTTTGAGAGACTAAAACATTGTCCGATATAGAAGCACATTCCAAACAAATCAATTACTAAAGTATAAACATGAAAGCAGGAATTTCAGCTTACCGATAGGGTAGCCTGTAAGTGGCAAAGCAGCAACAAGATACCGAACCCGAAGACCTTGAGTCAGACACGTGGCGTCGGTGAAGGCGTGAAGTCGGAAAGTGGATTCGTGAGAGAGAGAGAGCTTGTTCTGTCTTCTGGTTCAAGTTTCTAGGGGCGAGTCCCCGTCACCATAGTTTGGCCTGGTTCAAGGTTTTGTGAGTGATTTTTGATCTTTTTTTATTTCTTTTTTCTTTATCAAAACTATTTATTTAAATAAGTTTTTAAAAATAACTTTGGATTAATTTTTATGGTAGTTAATACCTTGTTTTTCAAAAAATGTTTGACGTGTTTCGAAGTGCTTATTTAATCTCCTTATAACTTATTAGCTTTTGGGGGAAGCTATAAGTTGTTTTAAGGTATTTGGGTAAGTGCTTATAACTTTTCCAAAAAGCTATAAGGAGTTTTTTTAAGAAGGCAAAAATTTTTGACTTCCTAGAAAAGTTGATAAGCTAATAAGTTGATAAGTCATATGAACTCCCAAACACCCCCTAATACATATACATATACATATAAAAATAACCAAAAAAGACATGCTCCAGAGAGACCGGTTTCTAGATAACGTTGTATAATGGAATGAGCATTATTTTTCTTAATATACAAAATCAAATAGAAATTTCTAGAAATTGATCTGCCGTTTCCATTAAAAATCACATAACATAAATAAGGTGTATCCATCACTCACTCGACTTCAATCTTAGGTTAAGAAAGATTTCTTGAATTTTGTTGTTGGGTTTTGAACGATTTCTTGAAATCAAAATTGAGTTTTTGAAATCAGAAAAGGGGTTCTTTAGGGTTTTAAAGGATTTCACTCAATTTTTAGGAATCAAAAACATTTTTTTTAAATCAGCGAATTTTAGGATGAATCTGATAATACAAGTAGCAAAAGAGCACACGATGAACTTGATATCACTGTTGCCGGCCACGGAGCAGGTCGACGACGGTCGGCATGGAGAAGGGAGCAACGTTGTGGAGAATATAGTTAGAGGAGAAGTTCGGCGTGGAGAAGAACGTTGGAAGCGATGTGTGGTATTTAGGGAGTATTTGTGTCATTTTGTTATCAGAAAACCAAAACCAAAACCAAATCAAAAACTCACCTACTTTGAAAAGTGTTTTTTAAGTTGCCAAGCACTATTTTTAACTTATTGACTTTTTGGAAAGCCAATAAGTTAATAAACACTTTTGGAACACACTCCCAAACACCCTCTAAGAACCATGGCAGTATTTGACATTATCATTGGAATTATATATTATATTGTAATACGCATTTTTCAAAATAAAATATAAATTAAAAATAAATGCGAAACTAGTCAAAAACTGATAAATTGAGTTTAGCTGTATCAAATCGTGAACTGAATTCCCAAAAATCTATAAATACTGAAGATTTCAATGAATAAATGTTCAAATTCATCTCAAGCGGGAGCCGTCTGGAGTCAAGATGGGGCTTTCCCTTTATCAACGCCTGAATTGTTACTTGAAAAAGGGAAATCAACAACGGGTACACGAAACGTTTAGTGAGCATATAACAAGCACAATATCTGACATAAAGCACATTCGCACATAACTGTCCTCCGTCTCAATGAGAACGGAACTAATCCTGTCCTTCGTCCGTAAAGAACGAAACTGTCCATTCGGCACTCGCGAGCACGAAGACGTCACCTTGTCTCTTTACGAGAACAAGGTTGCCATACAAACACATGCAACTGCCACATGTACAAACATGGGTGGGTCACGTAACATGAAGTACAAGTTAGTGTACTCACCTGAAATTCGTCAAGCAAAAGAATTCACAAGCACTTGCAACTTGTCCCAACCTTTTAAACCGAAATCCTGAATTTACAAGTTATAGATGGGATGTTAAGGACTCCTTTTTAACCTAAAAAACATCCTAAAATGGTCCTAAGGGAATCCCTAAGCTGACCCATCGATCTGAGAACGAACGGGACACGAAACGGTGGTCGCAGGTGGAGGGCAGGTCTGTTGCGCCTTCTAGCACGATCTTACCCGCGTCGCAACACGCGCCTGCTAAGGAACAGTAGCCCGCGTGGCTTCTGCCGCGAGTTGTCCTGTGCCAAACCTTGCGCACGTAGAGGAAACAGGCCAGCACGGCTGGCCGCGGCTTTACTCGCGCCTTCCAGCCAAACTCAGAGACCTACGCGGCCTATGTCGCCACTTGACCCTCGCCGGCACCCTCGCCCATCCCTGATCTACTATTTTTTGACGCTTTTCTTCGATGTTCGAGCCTTAACCAATCCCATGAACAAACGACGTAGCCGACACAATGAACCGATTACGGCTATCGACAGCGGCTATCCGACGCTTTTTGGTTGTGGCGGTAATGTGGTTGACAGTGGGGGTTCTTCGCTTAGGTGAAATCGCTGGAGAGAGGGAGGGAGGCTAGGGTTTCTCTGTCTTTGATTAATGAGGGATTAGGAAGGGATTAAAGAGTTTATATACACGGGCCTAGCTAATCCTCTAATCCCAAGCCCGTCTATCACATAAGGCCCAAAACACAAAAATAATTCTTTTGTTCACTTTAACCCTTTATATTTTCCACGCCTAAAATCTCTAAAAAGAAAACTAATTATGATAATTAAATAACAGAAAAACGGGTCATTATAACTCTCCTCCACTTACGAAATTTCGTCCTCGAAATTTACTCGAAAAATAGCTCTGGATAGCTCTTCTACATCACCGCTTCCGATTCCCAAATCCACTCCGAACCCTACCGACGTTACCACTGAACTTTAACAATTTCGATCACCTAGTTGCGTACAGTCTCCGTCTTCGGCTCTAGAACCGCTATCGTTCTCTCTATATAATCCAACCCTTCATAAACCTGAATATCATCCAAGGGTACGTAGGCGATCTCGTCTACGAGACATTTCTGTAATTGGGACACATGAAATGCATTGTAGAATCTAACTGAGTGGTTCTAGCAGTTTGAGACGATTAGCTACTTTTCCAACACATGCGATAACTCTAAACAACCCGATGAATCTGGATCCTAACTTACCTCGCTTCCTGAACCGAATCACTCCTTTCCAGGGTGACACTTTGAGCAAAACGTGATCCCCAACTTGGAACTTTAAATCTGATCGCCGCTTATCTGCGTAGCTTTTTTGGCGACTCTGAACTGTTCAGAGTCGTACTCTGATCCTCTACAAGTTCGTAGTGCTTTTAAGGACTACTTTTGAGCTACCTGGAACTCATTGACTAACCTCAACCTAGCATATAAGGGTTTTACACCTCCTGTTGCACAGCTATCTGTACTAAGGTATACCATTACTAACATGGTAACTATAATTATACAATAATAGGGCCAATGGAAGGTATGCAACCCAATTGCCCCTGAAGTCTAAAACGCATACTCGCAGCATGTCCCCCAAGGTCTAATCATACACTCACTCTCCCCATTCGATTGAGGATGGTAACTGTACTAAATTGTACCTAAGTGCCAACATCCTCGAGAAATTCCCTTCAGAATCATGACTTGAACCGTGTATCCATGTCTGAAATATCTGTGACAGGCACCCTATGCCCTGGATAACACCTTTCTGACATAAATATCTGCTAACTGTTCTGAGAAAGAATCCTCTCGGATAAGTATGAAATGGAACTCTTAGACAACCTATCTACTACAACTCCCATCGAAACGTAGTTCCTTGGGTCCTGTGAAATCTCGTGACCGAAATCATGGCCCTATGCTCCCATTTCCGTGCTGGAACCTCTAACGGTTGAAAATTATCATGCGGGTTCTGGTACTCAACTTAAACTTCAACATGACACACACTTCTATACATGCCTAGCAACATCCCTTTTTATCCCTAGTTACCATTAATCCTAACTTGGGTCTCTATACATTTTGGTGGCTCCTAGATATATCGATACTTCGACTCATGCACTTCTCGCATATACATCTGCATGATCTCACTTGTGATTGGAGCCTGTCTATAGCCATACCTAGGCAATAACTTTTAGCTATCTCTGATTAGATTGGAAACCTGTCCCCGATTTCTCCCTTTATTTTGATTAGCTTCCTTAACAACTTCGTCATGCGCTTACCTGATCATAATCAATGACGTACTCACTGCCATTTTCAATAGTGCAATCCAAAATGATGCACAACTAGTCTTACGGTTCAATACGTTGGCTACCACTTTTACTTTACCCGGATGACAAAGGATCTAATCACCTCTAGCCACCTTTATTCTTCATTATCAAACTTTGCTGACTTAAGGAATACCTCAAACCTCTAGTATCTCCAGCGAGTAATTCCCACGCTTTGACTTAGAGTAAATCCATATATCGCCTATGAGTACTATCACTTCGTTATCCATATCAGTCTACATATCATGTTCATATATGAGACTGGGCGTACGTCCGCTTTTACAGAAACACAATGAATTCGTACTGTATGCATCTGGTTCTCAAGGTTGCTCCATGTACATCCTATTCACTAACCTTTAACTATTGATCTCTACACGAAGTTCAATCTTCAAAAACCAAATTGTCTCCTGGTAAAAAGTACCCTCCAAATCCTACTTGTCTACCAGGCGGATTGCTAGTCAGGTCTTGTGGGTTTACATTCGAAAATTCACTAATAGGTAGTGCCTCTACAACTATCAAATCCATATTTCATCTTATTGACCACCAATTACGTACGCTAAGTACTAATTGCATCCACCAACTACTTCCTTTACCCCTAATGCTTAATTCTCCCCCACTAGGTTTGAACTCGAAATAGTTGGCACTCGCATTCTATCATACCTTGGTGATGGCTCAGCTAATCCATCCGGACTATGACGTTGATCTTCTACATCATAATTGGAATTAAATCTATAGGAAACTCAACTCCACTGATCTCTATCACACATTCGTTGAACACACGCTAGCCACATCCAGAATTTTGTCATCTGCTGATTCAACTGCTAAAGGTCTGTCTAGTGTTCCTAGTGTATGGTCGATGCCTTTATAAAAGGTGTGTGATACGAAGGAATGGCTCGCCCCTGAATTGAATAAAACTAAGGCAGAGAGGGAACTCACTAGAAACGTACCTGTAACCCAGTCTGGTACAGTCTTGGCTTCCTCTATAGTGAGTTGGAAAGCCCTGCCACGACTCGCGGTAGCTCCACCCTTATTTCCTGAGCTACCATCAGTAATCCTTAGTGTGGTCGGTGCAGGTGCTAAACTGTTGCGCCTGCTAACTTGGGACACTGTGATTTGAAGTGCCCTGGCTGATAACACTGGAAACACAGCTTCAGGGCCTCCCTGCAGTCTCTGCTCAGGTGACCAAGCTTTTCATACTTGTAGCACACTCCAGCTCCCGCTAGACATTTTTCGGGGATGGTTGCATCCACACTTACTACACTTCGGGAAGTCTTTTCTGCCTTCAAGTCTATAGCCCGCCTGCTTCTGTTTCTATGACGGCATCTGCGGTTGCTCTTGAGTTCTCTTCTTGGCCTGCAACTCGTCCAGATATAGCTCATTGGCTCGTGCCACCTCTATCATCTGATTGAGGTCTTGGCACCTTGCTATGGTCACAAACTCACGGATGTTAGGCATGAGCACATTGATGTAGTGATACATCTTCATCTTCTCGTTAGCCACATATTCATGACATAATAGTGACTTCTCCAGAAATTTGTCAGTTCACTGACACAGTGGTCTGTACCATATAAAGGAATTCCCCGGTAATGCGCTCCACCTCAATTTGGGGAACATACTGCTCCCTAAACAGCTCCTTGAACCGATCCTATGTCGTGGTCTTAATCTCTTATTCAGTGTAAGATCTTACCATTAGGCCCCACCAGTCCTTACCCATTCCTCGAAGCAGGTTAGCAGCGAATCTGACCTTGGACTCTAGAGGGCAGGAATTGATGTAGAAATTAAAGCACCCTCCACTTCAGCTATCCAACGCATGCTAGTCACCGGATCTTTCTTTCCTTCGAAGAGTGGCGGCTGACACGCCGAGAAGTCCTTGTAACGACAACCCGTGAGTTGTCGCTGGTTTGAGCTCCTTGCTTCCTGATCCCTAGTTGTAAGGGTTGCCTCTTTTTTCTGATCTATCACCTGAGTGAGGTCGTCTTTCATCTGAGTAAACAACCCCGGTACCAGCTGTTGGAGTGTCTCTCCAACCTCAGAAGCAATCAATCCCCGTAGGTTGGGGGTCTCAGTGTCTCATTTTGGCGGTTTCGGTTTCTAAGTACCACCATTCTGAAGTTCGGAATAACACTAATTAGGTAATATATATCAACGTGCATTCTTAACATTTGCTTGCTAAAAGATCTATCTATATAGGCAAGTGACTCTAAAGTGTGCATATAATTCTATAAGAATTTAAGGATGCCACTCCAATCTAGCACACAAGTATTTACTAAAAATGTCTTAACACTTGACTACTTAAAGTACTGTCTACATAGGCCAACGCTATTCTTTAGTGCGCCTATACTACTCCTTGAACCCCTCCTCAGCAACTCAAGATTCCTTATGATTCCGTCGAAATCAAATTTTTACCAGCGTTTATAATAGTATGGGCCCTTATACTATTATAACCAAGCCAAGTGTGAGAATCATGTTTCGAACCCCAAGGCAACAATCAAACAAGAACATGCTAGAGAGTTTTCCACTAAATTCCCACCCAAACGATACATATTTGGTTTTAACTTCACCACTGGCATCCTGATTTGCTGATTAGATAAACCATCTCTACTAACTATGAGCATGCAACCTACTCACTTTATCATAATAATTAATAGAAAGCATGTAATTTGCACATAATTCAAATCATGAAAATCCTACTTTTATGCCAAGGCACACTAGCTCCTAGTATAGTTGTCATATTAGTCACAAAAATTCATACATGTTCACATGTACACATAATCATCTACACTACAATTACTAAAGACTGAAAAAAACATGTGAACCTATTGATAACTGAACCTAATGTACTTACCCCGCCGTGAAGCTACAACTGACTATCCCTTGAGAATCCTTTTAAAAACTCTAGTCAAATATTAGGACAATGATTCGAATCCCTAAGCAACAATCAAACAAGAACATGCAAGGGGATTCAGTTCACCGTCCTTAACCTAACAAATTTGAATTTTGATTTTTCACAAACTCGTTGTAAAAATTTAGAACCATGGTTTAAGTCCAAACACATCCGAATATATGTTTGGATCCCTTAAAACCATACTCTAATACCAAGTTGTAATACCCATTTTTCAAAAAAAAATATAACATAAAAATAAATGCGGAAGTAGTCAAAAACTGATAAATTGAGTCTAACTATATCAAATCATGAATTGGATTCCCAAAAATCTAGAAATACTGAAGTTTTCAACAAATAAATGTTCAAATTCATCTCAAGCGGAAGCCGTTTGGAGTCAAGTTGGCGCTTTCCCTTTATCAACGCCTGAACTGTTACCTAAAAAAGGGAAATCAACAATGGGTAAGCGAAACGCTTAGTGAGAACACAACAAGCACAATATATCACATAAAGCACATTCGCAAATAACTGCCCTCTGTCTCAACGAAAACAGAACTGATCCTATCCTTCATTGTAAAGAATGAAACTGTCCCTTCGGCACTCGCGAGCATGAAGCTGTCCCTTTGGCACTCACGAGCACGAAGTTGTCCCTTCGGCCCTTGCGAGAACAAGGTTTCCATACAAACACATGCAACTGCCACATATACAAACACCGTTCACGTAACATGAAGTACAAGTTAGTGTACTCACCTGAAATTCGTCAAGTAAAAGAATTCACAAGAACTTGTAACCTGTCCCAACCTTTAAACCGAAATCCTGAATTTACAAGTTATAGATAGGAGGTTAAGGACTCCTTTTGTTGGGTGCAAAATCAGATTGTATCCGAGATCACAAGATAATGCACAAAGTGAAGACAAAGGCAAAGTCAAAGTCAAAGTCAAGCTTATTGCTTTTATAGTTAGTTTAATAGCTTTGTAATAGTTAGGGTTTAAAGTGTCATTCTTGTATAGTTTAGGGTGTATTTGGTTTGGGTATAAATACCCTTAGAGAGTTCAGTTCAAAGGAGGATGCTTCATTGTATATAGAGAGTGAGATTGAGAGCTACGTGTTAACTGTGTGTGTTCTTGGTGAGATAGTGTGTGTAAATCATTTCATCAAGATCTATGAAATGTGGCTATTGATTTCATTCTCTACTGATTTGCATGCTGATTAGAACTTGAATCTGGAACAACACCTTTTTAACCTAGAAAACATCCTAAAATGGTCCTAAGGGAATCCTTAAGCTGACCCATCGATCTGAGAACGAACGGGACACGAAACGGTGGTCACAGGTGGTGGGCAGGTCTGTTGCGCCTTCTAGCACGATCTGACCCACGCCGCGACATGCGCCTGCTAAGGAACAGTAGCCCGCACAGCGTGAGCTGTCCCGCGTAGGAATTCGCGCGCGTAGAGGAAAGAGGCCCGTGTGGCTTAGCCGCGAGCTTACTCGCGTCGTGACACATGTCGTTTATCACTTAAGGCCCAAAACACAAAAATAATTCTTCTGTTCACTTTAATCCCCTATAATTTCCATGCATAAAGTATCTAAAAAGAAAATTCATTACGGCAATTAAATAACTGAAAAACGGGTTGTTGTTCCAGGTTCAAGCTCTAATCAATATGCAGTAAGTAGAGAATGAAATCAATAGCCATATTCCGTAGATCTTGATGAAATGATTACACACACTGAATACACCAAGAACACACACACTCAAACTCTGGCTCTCAATCTCACTCTCAGATTACAATGAAGCGCGTACCTCAAACTGAACTAACTCTAAACTATTTATACTCAAACACAATAAACCCTATACTATCAAACAATTACACTTTAAACCCTAACAATTACAAACTATTGCAAAGTAATCAAACTAACTATAAAAGCATTAAACTTTGACAAACTTTTACTTCGCCATTGACTTCACTTTAAGCACCATCTTGTGATCTCGGATACAATATGATATTGCACCCAACACGGGTCATTACATATATTGACCTGAATAATTCAAAAACCATCAATTTAATCTCATTCGTTTAAATTATCTTCAAAATTAAATTCATGTCGTTTAAATCAATTCATCTAAATCTTATCCTCTACTACATTCCTTCAACCCACTCCTCTCGCTTCCCATCTCATCATCTAGATTGCTCTGCCCCTCTTAAAACGTCCCCGTTGTCTCCCTCGCTTCCCATTCCATCATCTGGATTCCTAGACAACTCAGCAGATATCCTGAATCGTCTTCCTAGACCCTCGAGTTATCTCGACATGTTGCCCCTCTCCTCCATCTTCCTCCAAGACACCTTATTTCTTGATTATCCCCCACTCGCTTGACTTTGTCATTCTACTACTTGGTCAACACCACTAAATTTTAGGGGTGAGCACGGTGCGGCTTTTGGTCAAAACCGAACCGAAAACCGAGCCGCTCGGTTTTTGAACATCCAAACTGTTCGGTTTTCGGTTTTTTTTGTGGTTCGGTTTTAAAACTGAGGAAATGGTTCGGACTTCAGTTTTCAGTTTTTGATCTTCGATCTTCGGTTTTCAGTTTTCCATCTTTTTAAGTTGTCAATTTCTTTAATTTATTCAAAAATCATGTTTAAATTCTTAAAAGTTAATTCATTAAATACGGAATGTAAAATCAAACGTTAATGTCTATAACATCAAGATTAAATAAGGACTACAAAATATCAAGATTAAAGAAGTTTACCAAATACCAATCATCAAAATACAAATCCGAAGTATCATATAAGTTTACCAAATACTAATCGTCAAAATACATCAAACCATACAAATTGACAAAGTACAAATTTCAAACTTCAAACCTTCAATCCTCAAAGCTTCAATCATTCGGTGTGTCTTGTTCATTTGAAAGTTCATCTACAAAAAAAGATAAAATATTAATTTTAGAAAATGAGACAAAACGTTACCGATTTCGATATTTTCCAACTTCTCATTCAAGTCTTTAATAGAAGCAATAGACATGTCAAGTAGCTCGATATCCGTCGGAGAAGATCGTATCCAATCTTGTGTACAAATCAACGCTTCCGCGATCTTAGGGTGAAGTGAACTTCTATATTTATCAATAACCCTACCACCGGTACTAAATGCCGACTCCGATGCAACTGTGGAGATCGGCATTGCTAACACATGCCTAGCTAATTGTGAAAGGATCAGGAACTTCACCGAATTTGCTTTCCACCAATACAAAAGATCAAATCTCTCATCTCTTTTCTCATTTCTCATTTCCGTCGGCCAAATAAATATCAACTTCTCTCCTACAATCTTCTTCTTCATCGTCATATTTATCGAATTCACGCTCCAAATCATTTTTGTGTTACCCAAAGAAGAAGGCATACCACTAGAAGAAGTAGAATTGTCATTTGTGTTTGGCATATTTGTTTTCTCCACTTTCTTATGGTAGTGGTTGAGCAAATCTTCCAAAGTTTTCTTCACTTTCTCCAAAATATCCTTTTTTTTATTAGTGCCTTTACCGTATATCATTTCTATACAAAAGGCAACATAAAGAAGCTTGTTGCATGGATCCAAAGCAACGACAACATATAACAAAAAATTCATATTTTCTATGTTATCCCAATATTTGCCATATTTTGCCTTCATTGACTTTTCCATTCTTTGATTTTCTTTATCTACACTAATACACATTCTTGTGATTGATGCTTGCGTTGTCACAAGCCCGGAGAAAAATAGATTTGATGTTATATACATGGAACCAGAAATTTTGGTTTTAAAATCAGAAAAAATTCACAAATATTCGACAAAATTCCTATTTTAAATAAAAGTAATCATGCATTAGTATATAAAAGAGTAAAAGGCTAAAAGCAAAAATTTAGATAGATAAGTAAAACCAAACTGTAACACCGCATAATTTGAAAACACATATTTAATGGAAAAGTAACCTTAAGTAGTGGAAGCACAGTTTATATGGAAATTATATAAACCAAAACTCTCATATGTCATTGTTTAAAAGAAACATTCTTAAGTCTTGTAGGTAAATCCCAACTACTTTGCAAATCATAAATGAAGTACTCAAGTTTTGAAAACATTATAAAAGGAAAACATCCATAAATTGTTGAGCTGCTTTTCCATCCCGAGCATCAAACGTGACCTTCCCCTTTTTATTAGATGAGGTACCTGTCACTAAAACATTTAACCACACAGGGTAAGCGTAAAGCTTAGTGAGCAAAACGTACACTCTATACCAATCATGCACAAATAATCATAAACACATAAGCAAAACTGAACATGTATCGTAACCATAGGCATTCCTCGACAATGCAAGCATCATCGATGATCGTAACTGAACCAAGTCTATGCGGAACTCCACCTGTCTCTCCGGAGGAATTCTAGGAAGGTCTTCCGGAAACACATCCAGAAATTCACTGACTACTGGCATGTCTGCTACCACTTTCTTCCTTTTCTCCCCATGGCTATCGATCACGTAGGACAAATAGTTGCGCCTCCACAATGCACATACTTTCTAGCTTTGGCCAAAGAACACATATTCGGTAGCCTTTTCTTCCCATCCCCCGAGATAGTCAGTTCTTCCCCACTTGGAGTTCGAACCACTATCCGCTGACTCTCACAGTCAATATGAGCTTGATGACGGCTAAGCCAGTCCGTACCAACGACTACAATTATCTCTCTCATTACAATGGGAATAATATATATATACTAAATTTCACCCCTTCTATCTCTATTACATTGCCCCTAAACACATCATTGACTAACAGACTCTCCTAACCGGCAATCTCTACTTCTAAGGGTTTATCTAATCTACCCTATACAAGCGAAAAACTTTTACAAAAGGACAAAGAGACAAACGACCTACTAGCTCCTGTATCAAACGATACAAGTGCAAGCAAAGTATTAACAGGAAAGGTACTTGTCACAACGTCTGGCTCCGCCTTTGCCTCTTCCGTCTGTCAATTGGAAAACTCGCCCCCGGGTCTTGGGAGCGTCATTCTTCTTCCCTGAACTCCCTTCGATCATCTTCACCGATGCAAGGCCCGAATTCTGAACAGATCCGGTAGACGATGGGCACTCGTTCGCAAAGTGGCCCGGCTTGAAACACTTGAAACATAGCTTTGCATCTATCTTGCAATTTCGACTAAGATGGCCCAATTTCCTTCATCTATAATAGGTTCTGGTACCAATCTGCATTCACCCATGTGCTATCACCCGCACTTCGAATAGCGGGGATAATCCTTTCTCGCCTCCACTTTTTGATTAGCCGACTTGAACTTCTTAGACTGATGGGTTTGAGGCTGTTCCAATTCTGGCTTCTTCCTCTTCCCTTGCTTCTCCTAGCCCGTGCTGCCTCATCTAGCTGATGGAAATCAGTACATCTCGCCATGACCACAAACTCCCGAATTTCTGGTTTCAGGATTTCAGCATACCTATACATCTTCTTTCTTTTGTTCGCCACGTACTCCGTACAGAAAAGTGACATCTCCGGAAACTTGTCGGTGATTTCATTCACCGACTCAGTAGTCTGTCCCATCGCCAAAAATTCGCTGATGAGTCGCTCCACCTCTATCTGGGGTACATACTATTCCCGAAACAGCCCCGTAAACTGCTCCCAAGTCATGTTCTCCACCTACTCCTCGGTCCTCGACCAGGCAATCAAATTCCACCATTCCTTTGTCGGTCCCTTGGAGCAGGTTACAGCAAACCTGACTTCCACCTCCGCTGAACAGAAGCTCGTGCGAAAAGCACCTTCAACCTTAGAGATCCAGGGGGTGCTGGCTACAGGGTCCTTTTTCCCTTCAAAGATCGACAGTTGACACGCCGAGAAATCTTTAAACTGGTCACTCTAGCCTGACCAGTCTGAGAGCTGCCTGACCAGTCTGAGAGCTGCCTGATCCACTACCTTTGTTGTTCCAGGTCAAGCTCTAATCACCATGCAATATGTAGAGAATGAATTGGAAAGCCATATTTGATTGATCTTGATGAATATGAATTACACACAGTAAACACACCAAGAACACACACTAAACTCACAGCTCTCAACTGTTTACAATGAAGTATCCTCTCTAACTCAGACAACTTTGGGCCTATTTATACCCAAACCAAATACACCCTAAACTATACAAGAAAGACACTTTCTACCCTAACATTTACAAACTATTACAAAGTAATCAAACTAACTACTAAAGCAATAAACTTGACTTTGACTTTGACTTTGCCTTTGACTTCTCTTTAAGCACGATCTTGTGATCTCGGATACAATCTGATTTGCACCCAACAATCTCCCCCTTTGGATTCGAGATCACAAAAAAAATTTGGCAAACGTCTTCAAGTATAATCAACAACACTTGAGCTTGTACGATAAGCTTTAACGACCACAAGCTTTAGAAACAAACTTCAAACAATCTTCAAGCATTCTTCAAACTTTGACATTTGAAATAATCTGAACACCTTTAAACTTCAGCAATCACGAAACTTTATCTGACAAAGCTTTATCACCAACTATCTTCAAAAAAAATAATCTTTAACAATCTTCAACCTTTACATCTCTTGCCTTCTCCTCGTTGACAAACTTTGAACTATCTTCCCCTTTTTGTAACTATCTCCCTCATTTGTTCATTTCTAAAATATCTCGCCCTTTTTGATGAATTATGAACGAATCATCAAAACTCGTAGAAATGTATGATCAGACTAATCTTCTCGTAACGATAAACATCACATAAGCAAACCACCACTCAAGTCAAGAACCATCCGCGCATAACAAAATTCGCCTTCGTACTTCAGAATTCCCCCTTTTTACTCCATGAAAATACCGTCAATTCCATAAAGAAATCCAAATCTTTTTAAATTCAGATATAGTAGGGAAAACCTGAAGCACCACCACGAACGCTACCGCGCGTCCGCCCGCGGTGCGGTAAGGCACCACCCTATTGTGCCAGCAGCCAACTCCGGCGTGTCAGCTTAGTTATCCTCATCAAGCCACTTACTTGATGTCTAGCTTCCCAACTGGCAAAACCTTACCAGCCCTTGACATATGAACAAGAAAACCTGTAAAAATGAGACTTTTCTCTCGGCCTATTTAATGCCTAAAAAAGATCTGTCTTATCTCAAGCATGTGAAAAGCCCTACCCCCTGAAACAACATATGAATCAGTTGGAATGCCTGTGAGAAGCACAAAGCAACTCATTACAACAAATGCACTATATAAAGAGCTTTAGTGACGTTCACTCCCCAAGGCTGTTCAATCATCGCAAACACGAAAAGTATTCCTATGAACGTTCCGACAAAGAAACATATTCTTT